>PISX010019954.1:0-36935 GCA_004024625.1 Mellivora capensis
GAAGTATTGGAATATCCCCATTTGACAGAGGGGAATCAGGGCACTGAGTTCCAGGGAAATGGACTACTTGGCCGTGTTAACACTTAAAACCAGGTCTCCAGTGCCATTTAAAAAATCTATAGCTCAACTCCCTCTCCCATTTATTACCTCAGAACAAAATTGAGCCTGAAATGTACAAAAAATCATCAACTACAGGCTAAATTTGAATCTATAATAGAAAGTAAGCGGGGGTTGCACTTTTCCCCCAAGTTTTCTAAACAATGCAAAAAACTCATTTATTTCAGCCTGAACATTGTAATATAACATTTCAGCATTTTCCATTAAAACCAAGAAATTACCACATATCCAAGTAAACTAAAGAACGCTATAATTGTTCATGTTTCAGAAATGTCATTGGATATGTTAGCAAAGAGCCTTGTTATTCTACGTGCCATAAATATTACTGCTTGAGTGGGTAAAATGCATGGGTTTTAAATTCCTAATCAGTGTTTTCAAGCACTCATATAGGCACTTCATGATTGCACTTTCTCTGGGTATTTTGGTTGTTCCTTCCAACTATGAAAGAAACCAGCACTTCTGTGTCTCTCTAGGGACCCAGTGCCAGCTTCCTGAGCTCTGGTGTTCCTGATTTTGCGTGCCCGTCACACAGTGTGCATACACATCCTTGGCTTTGTGTTTCCAGGAAGGGATTCCTAGGAAGTAACACTCTTGGTCTCTCCCAGAGGTAAGAGATCCTTCTTACTTTCCCACGTGAGATGAGTAGTGATGTGATTGATGGGGTTTGCAAGGAATTAGCCTCTGTTGGTCATGCTCCTTGAATGTGTGGATAGAACTATTAGAACATTGCGAACATTGAAGGGTCCTTTCTCCATGAAAGAACGTTTCACCATGAAGGGAGGCAGTAATTCTGAATGAATGATTTGCTCTGCAGACCCAAACTCTCCCTTTGAGAGAGAGTATTTGAAAGCCGAGCTTAGCCCCCAAATTAAAGTCATGTTCTCTGGTTGGTTTTAACTGTAATGAAACTGACATTTGAATCTTAACGTTCTTGTTTTATGTCTCAGCTTTCAGTTAACTGGAAGAAGATGTTATTTATGATCTCCTGAGCTCCAAAGTAACCAGCATTTCAATTCTCACACATGTCAATGCCAACTATCAACGACCAGAACACCCGGAAAGCTGAAAACAGACTGAAATTTTCATCGGCTATTTGCTGTTATTAAATGACACAAGAAAGCTACCCTAAGTGAAGGAGGTCACGATAACCCTGCAGTCACTCATCCATTCATCTAATTTATGTTATCATTTACAGACTGAGCATTGTGCAAGGAGATGAGGATATAAAGACAGGTAGGACATGCCGCCTGCCTCGAGCAATTTGCAGAATGCAGAGAAGACAGGCAGGCAGACCAGAGATGATAAGGCAGTGTGATTGGTGAGGTAACACAAGTATATACAGGGCCCGCGGAAGCCCAGACTCAGGGCCTGGGATGAGGGGGTGGGTGGGGCCAGGTCAGGCTGGATCAAGGGGAGATACGAACCGAGTCTTGAGGATGAGAAACGACTGGACAAAAACAGAAGGTGGGAGGATGGTGTTGCGGGCAAGGGGCTGAGGATGTGCTTGGGAAAATGTTAAGGATGCAGTAAGGCTTGGAGTAAAAGTGGAGACCTTGACGAGTTTGAAGGACAGGTATAGGGGACACGTTCCTTTGTATCAAGTCTGGTGTAGAGAAGAGTTTTTTCCCCACTAAATTCATTGTCCTTGCCCCAGCCTGAACTGTGTCCTGAGGAATGAATGTGCTTGTGGGCTGAGGCCAAGGTCATGGGGCAGATCTCCAGCCAAAGTATATGCATTGACAGTGGGGTGGGTGATCCCCCAGAGGGAAATGGGGGGTGTAGTCCTGAGGCATTTGGAGGCCAGAAAGAGGAGAGGACACACGCTCATCATAAAAGAGATTAATTTCTACTGGGGCCAAAATCGGAGAGGGGTGGTCAGGGTCACTTGTGCAAGAACCTTCTAGGTGTGCTCTATCACGTACGCGCTGAAAAGCCTTGGACAAATTACAGAATCTCTCCTTCCCAGGGTTGCTCTGGGATAACATACAGGAGCTCAGGAGCAGGACCGCTGGTGGAAGAGTGGAAACTGTTAGCATTACATATTTTCGGTGCCATCTTAGCTTTTCCAAAACTTCCCCACCCTGTGACCCTCAACTCATTCGCAAGCAAGATTTTAGTATGTTTTAGTTATGTTATCTTCTGCCACATAACAACTGCCACAAAATTTAGTAACTTAAAACGACAATTTATGATTTCTCACAAGTTTGTGAGCTGACCAGGGCTCAGCTAGATGGTTCTTGTTCTGGTCTCACTTAGAGTTTCCCGTGCTACGGTTGTCAGGGGGCGGGAGCTGGAACACTCAGGGTGGCTTAAGTAACACGTCTGGTTCCTGGGTGCCACGGCCAGAAGGATGGACTCAGCTGGGGCCCTCTGCAGGTGATCTTGGGACAGCTCTCCGCGTGGCTTCTCCATGTCCTCGGTTTCTCAGGGCAGCCAGGTTTCCTGGTGAAACAGATGCCAGGCTCTCTTAAGGCTTAGACTCAAACACGACTGAGCCTGCACACTCTGGGGAAAGTACCCAGACTCAAGGAGAGAGGACCTCAAGTCTTCACAGAAGGGTGTGAAGGCTGGAGGGTGTGGTTCAGTGAGAGTCCTTTTTTTTTTTTTAAGATTTTATTTATTTATTTGACAGAGAGGCAGGCAGAGAGAGAGAGAGAGGGAAGCAGCCCCCCCCCCCCCCCCCCCGCTGAGCAAAGAGCCCAACTTGGGGCCCGATCCCAGGACCCCTGGGATCATGACCTGAGCCAAAGGCAAAGGCTTAACCCACTGTGTCACCCAGGCGCCCCCAGTGAGAGTCCTTTTTAAAGGTCAGCCCTTCATGCTGACTTTAATTTGTGTACAGCTCAGGTCGACGATCTCTTGCTCAAAACCCTTGAGTCACATATTTTTTATAATTCAGGTTTTTAAAATAGTTGATAGAGGAATAGCATGCATATCCTGTATCTAGTATGCCCAGCAAACTTTGGGGCAGCATCGCATAAGCAAGAACCTTATAATCGTGTAATAAGAGGCATGACTCAAGTTGAAGGGGCTACAGACTACAATGAAGCTCTTAGAAGGTCCGATCAAGTTTTGGTGTTTTCAGAGATTTTTGGATGTTAAACTGTGAGCAAAATATTATGTACCTATATTCTGAGTCAAAATAACCTTTTAAAGATATAATAAGTTTCTCCTATCTTGGAGGCATACATGTAATCTCAATACAGGCCCTCTGGGAAGCAGACATCAAAACATAATGAGAAGTATGAGCAACTGGGAGAAATTGGTTAAAGGGAAAGAGGAACAGCAGCGGAGCAGGGGGACAGTCTCCAGACCATGATGAAGGTCTGGCGTCCAAGAAGGAGAGGGGCAAGGACAGAGGACCGGCTGCCTGGAAGGTCTGAGACATTTTGGCTAGCCCCAGGGGGAGCTCCATTCGGAACAAAGATGGCCTCTTTGAGACGTCTGGTGTTAGACAGGACTGGCCAGGCCCCCTCGCCCTGAGAGCTCAGGTCCTTTGTGGGCTGGGAGCTTCCCCGGGAACAAGGCAGCCTGACTCAGCTCCCGGGTGCCCCGGGCAGGTTCTCTTCTCCAGGGACATCGAGCCCTGGCCTCCGTGGCTGCCACCATCCTTCTTCCTCAGCATCCACATGGTTCATTCCCTCAATTATTAGTTTCCAGGAAACACCGTGCTTTTTAGGGCCGTATCTCCCGTGTAACTGGGGGTTCAAGTCCCATCTCGGGACTGTCTAATGTCTCCTTCAGCCATGTTGAGTCGCACCCCCCATCCTCCAACCCACCAAACGAGCCATTTTACAAGTTCTCTTTCCCGTGCTCTCCTGAGATGTCAGCGTGAACAGTCATTTATAGCCCAGGTCAGGAAGCGAGGTCTCCCGAGAGAGAAGGCCCTAAAGGCCTAGAAGGGCTGTGGGGACACGGCAGGTGGCACTGTGCTTAGCGGGGGCTACTTTTAGGGCCGTGAATATTCCCTGGGGCTTTTAGGACTCTGTCACATCTCCCTCTCCCTCTGCAATCCCCAATGGGAAGCCCGGGGTGGGGGTTCCCCAGGCCCCCAGGTAGTGCCAGAATGGGGATGGACTCCGACGCCAACTCACCGGCCATCACCCCACCCTGCCGCACCCCTGCTCTCGTGGGGAACTATGCTCTGGGTGGCATTTGCTCCCACCTGGTAGCAGGGCTGCTTTTTAGTAGTATCTGAAAGGTCTGAAGGTGACAAAAAATCAAAATCACATCTCTCTTTAAAGAGTTATTCGAAAGACTCCTTTAAAAATGTGTGGCTCGGGGCACCTGGGTGGCTCAGTGGGTTAAAGCCTCTGCCTTTAGCTCAGGTCATGATCCCAGGGTCCTGGGATCGAGCCCCGCATTGTGCTCTCTGCTCAGCGGGGAGCCTGCTTCCCCCTCTCTCTCTGCCTGTCTCTCTGCCTACTGTGATCTCTGTCTCTGTCAAATAAATAAAATAAAATAAAATAATGTGTGGCTCTTCCTGCCAGATCAGAAGTCCAGGAGAGTCTTCCCAAGACCTCTGTGCCACTGAGCGTTCTGCGCGCTCCCGGCATCTTCCACCAAGCTCCACATTCTCTCCCAAGGGGACCATCGAGGCAGATGTTCCTGAAATCGCCCGGGGCAATGGCATGGGGGGGGCAGGTAGGAGTTGTAAAGGGCGCAAAGGAGGGATCAGACATAACTCACCAAATCCCTGAGGGCTTGCTCTAAAATGTGGGTAGATAACTGGCCACGCAGATGGTCAGCCACGCAGGGTGGACAAGCTTGCTTAGCTAGACCAGCACACTTTGGAAGAGTTTAATACAATAATCCAATAAAACTTACAGCAAAGTTAATCTGACACATATAGTGGTGTACATAATAGTTATTGTACTACATGGCAATTAGGCATAAATGAAAGCAGTTCCCATAAATGCCCATAATTAGATTTGGAAGTCCTCCATGTTTGGAGGAAATGGATAGAGAATCTAGAAAACGCTATTGCATGTTTAATGTATTACAGAGTTTTTCTTAAAGACAAATTACCCTCAGCTAGCTGCTCTGATGCCCATTTTGTGACAGAGTTCTGAATCCATCAGAGGATGATCTTTGTTTTATTTGATTTTTTTTCCTCTCAGTTGCTTCTCCAGGATCATAAAGATAAGGAGGAAGAGGGAGCCGTGCGCCACATGTCTCCTTGGAAGCTGAGCAGGCAATTCTGCTGTCATCATAAGAGGACTTTTTCCATGGGCAAGGAAAAAAATATTTTGAATATGGAAGAAAGTGGCTAAGATGAATACTATTTTTGAACAGTTAGGTCAAATTTCTAGTTTTTGTTTTTTGGTTAATCTTCTAATAGACTGATGAGTGTCAGCGTGGACTGAGTTCTTGGTACTGTGAGCTCCTCGGTCCTCTTAGATATCCTCAGGGAGGAACATCAAGTTCTCTTTCTAAATTCTCTTGCAGGGCGCCTGGGTGGCTCAGTGGGTTAAGCGTCCTCCTTCAAGTCAGGTCATAATCCCTGGGTCCTGGGATTGAGCCCCGAGTCAGGCTCCCTGCTCAACGGGGAGTCTGTTTCTTGCTCTCCCTCTACCGCTCCCTCCACTTGTGCTCTCTCCCTCTCAAATAAATAAATAAAAATCTTAAAAAAAGATAAATTCCCTTGCAACTGGGGCTCAATAGCCACTGAATCAGCATTTATTGAGGGAATGCCCTATGCCAGCGCAGGCTTGGGGCTGGAGATGACGGGGGATCAAGCAAGGCCCCTGCTCTCAAGGGGCTCACATCCTAGGGGAGGAACTAACCGTAGGTAGCCCGCAACGATGCAGCGGTAGGAAGGTCATAGCGGAGGTGTGCAAGCAGTGGAGACACAGGGCAGAGACTTGAAGGTCTACGCAAAGAAGGTGAGACTGAGATGAGTCTTTGTGACTGTGCTGGAGTCTTCAGTATAGAAAAGTAGGGGCCTTCCAGAGGGACGGGGCGTGGAGGCGTGGAGGCTGCCCAGCGGAGGGTGAGGACTGCGGTGGGAAGATGAAGCTGGGTAGCAGTTATGCTGGGAAGGGGCCCGGACACCATGCAGGGTTTGGACTTCCCTTTGCAGGCAACAGGCAGCAGTGGGAGTGAGTCCCTGGCTAATGGCCTGGGGCCAAGTTCCCTGACCTGGGTCCCAGTGTTCAAATCCTGGAACAGCCTTTTCTGTGGGACCCTTGCGAGAGCCCAGCTGCTCCTGCCCCTTCATCCTCTTCTTTCCACCTGTTCCTCAGCCGCACACCCGCGGCCAGCTGGAGGGGGCAGAGGAGACAGTGCAGCCCCCATCCCCCCCACCCACCCCCGGCCAGCTCCACATCCTCTACACTATCCGTTCCCAGGCCAGAATCTCCAGCAGCTGCCGCTGCTTCCCAAGGGAGCCCGGACAGTTGGCGTTTAGGCATGTGGAGCTGGTGGAGATTGGCCATTCCTTCCGACTCAGACTTACCCAGCTCTCTGACTTCCTAGAAAATAACTCAAGTAGACTTGGGAACTGATCCTGAGGACATTTGAGCTCAGAATCAGAGCGAAGTCCCAGCTTAGCCAGGGAACCCTACTTCCCACCTGCACCCCAGATGCGTGGGATCCTTTAGAGAAGAGTCAAAGCCTTCCACGGTCAGAGATAAAAGGCTGAACCCCAGAGGAGCCCGGGGGAACCAACATCCAGTATAAATGAGTTTCAGCCTCACCAAATAGTTTCCTTTCCTTTAATGTGGAGGAAGAATTAAGATTTTAAAAGCACAGGGCACTGAAACTGAAGGGAAGGGACAAGAGCCAATACGTGCCAGGCACTAGGCGAGGCAAGTTACGTATGCTACGTGACTTAATTCTCACCGCGAGGCCACTGAGATGGGGATTATTGCTCCCATTTTAAAAAAGAAGAAATTACTGCTCAGAGAATTTAGATAACTTGTTCTAATGAGGCCCAGGATTTCAGAGTTTCTACCTGGTTGACTCTGGGGGAGAAAAGGAGAGGTTGGAATCCTTGGGTACCATCTTTGCTGTGGGTAGGCAACGAAAGCCAAGTTTTCCCGGGAGCTTGGGAGCGCTGGTGCTCTGACCTAATGGAGCTCACCTTCCAGTCAGCCATGAAACCCTAGGAACTAAAGACTACTGGCATTTAGTTAAGCACAACACCATCAAGGAGCAAGCACAGAATCTTAGAACTAGAGGAGTCGTCTTACAAATTATCATGTGCAGTCCTCATTTCACTCCTAGGGAAGCCAAGGCCGAGAGAATGGATGTGACTTGCCAGGGCCAGCTCATTTGTGAAAGCTGGGACGAGCGCCTCGGTCCTTACCAGCTGAGGGAAATGTTCGCTTGCTTCCTCAATAGGCAATCTACCTAATTGTACTCTGCGGCTTTTGTGCAGTGTTTCTGCTTCTGCCAGGAAAGCTATTGGCAGGCCCGGGCCTGGCTGGGGTGCCTTGTGGGGGAGATGGGTGGATCTCGGGTGCCTGGCAAGGGCAGAAGAGAGGGAGAAACAGGAGCGAATGTATAAGCAACCGCTCTATTTTTCTCTCAAGTTTTATCCCAGCCTTGAAATGTATAACAAATAAATGCCCCCCAGTAACAGTGGTAACTTTCCTTTGAAACAAATTTGATATTAACAACACAATTTTGATGTCCAATCAAGGTCAATAAAAAGGATTTTTGTCCGTATGTGTAATGTCTCTGAGGCCCGATGGCTCAGCTGGGGTATCATGAGGCAGTTGTGGGAGACGCACAGAGACCAAAACATTATATATGTCATTAAACTTGATATTCATAGAAGTTATTTATAATTGTGGAGCAGGTGAAGTTGTTTTCTTTGCTGCCAATCGTCTCGTGTTGTTTCTTCCTACCCCCAGGGAAATTTCTCAGAACAAGACATAAAACTCACTCATTTCAAAGTGTAAATAGCAAACGATGCTTAAAGTAATATTTCTCCTAGGAGTGTTTTCATGTTAACATTTTAAGTCAGATAAATTAAGCTTTATTGGAGGAAGAGCATGCTTTATTTCAAGGTGGAAGAGGACCTTCGAAGGGTGAGTAGACCATTCTTGGTGCTTCTGCGATCACACTATTTAAGTGATTCTTCAGTCTTTCAGTTGAAGGAGTGTTTTCTGCTTGCAAAAAATCTTGGCTCCTAATACTAATACTAATCATAGTTAATGTAAATCCAATGTCTAGAATTCACCCAATGCTATGAGTACCTAATAATAATGGGTTAGAATTTATTGAATGTTTCCTGAGCACCAGGCACTGAAAGAAACACTTTGTGCTTAACACTAATTTCATCCCACCAACTCCCTGTGCGGTAGGTCTTATTATCATCTCGATTTTATGGATAAAGAATTAAATTTATAGAGATCCAGGAGGTTGCCAGGGAAGATTTTACTGTTCCCATTTCACAGCTGGGAAAACAGAGCCTTAAAGAGAAACTTGAACTCTTAACTAGTCTTTGTTGCTCTGTTCCTACCGTCTCTAACTTGAGTTGATAAAGAAGTGAGTACTGGCTTCTTTTAATCTTATGTTGTTTTGCGATTCTGCTTTCTATGTGATGTTTAGTGAGTGGCTAAGGCATTACATCTGAAATGAATATAAATAAGTCCAATTTGGCCCCTGTTCCAAAACCAAATTGATAAGGGCAGTATTTTGTGAGGTTCATTTGTGGACATATGTGACTACATTGTTTCTTAAATGAACACGAAAACCATGATGATTATGATCTTTTGAAAAATTCATGTTTGAACCAGATCCAACTTAATTATGAGATTTCCCTTATGAGGTTGTGTGTACGAGTCATCAAGCAAAAAAAAAGAACAGAAGGTCACAGAATTCACATCCGTGCAAGCATATGGATGGGTGTCTACACACACACACACACACACATTTCCACACATCTGGCTTGATCCATAAAGAATCAGGAAATTCAAAGTCAAAATGAAAACCATTCTTATTTGTGGACTGTCTGGAGAAATATCGTGGAATGTTATGGAAACAAAACTCCAAGAATGGCCTTGAGACAGTTCAATTAAGAGCTAAATGAAGAGCAGTACCCAAACCCTGTGTAGGTAATTGAGAGCCAAGGTATGAATCTCCCTCCAACCACGATGTCTTCTCTCTACAGGACGAGTGACTGGGTCAGGAAATCACAGAGAATCAGTCTGCATGCTGATTATTAGAAAGACAATAACTTTTTTCTATATCATATCTGCAAAGAAGTGAAAAAAGTTATTTTATTGGGGTTTTGGGCTGGACCCCTTTTGCCTTGATGAACCACAGAGGAGGCTTTCTTTATGGACACAGGGTGTGGCAAAAAGGAACCTGGGAAAAAGCACTAGCAAGGCTTTGATTCAGGCATCTCATGTGGCGTGTAGTAGGCCCTCGGTAACATCTGTGGAACCATTCATTCCACAAGCAAATAAGTCATTCGACAAATAGATATTGAGTTCCTAACATGTGCCAGGGACTGTTCTAAGCTCATGGGATACAGCAGAAAACAAAATAGAAAAATCTTATTGTAATGGAGATTCTATTCTAGTAAATAGCATGTGAACAAATACTTAGAATGTATCATGTTTTTAAAATGGTGACAAGCACTTTGGTAGGCTAAATAATGGTTCCCAAAGATGTCCACATCCTAATCCCAGGAACCTGCGCATACTGTACCTTATATGGCAAAAGAGACTTTGTAGATATAACCAAACAAAGGATATTGAGGTGGGGAGATATCCAGGTGGGCACAATGTAATCACAAGGATCCCCATAAAAAAGAGGCAGGAGAATCAGAGTCGGGGGGATTGCGACCACAAAAGTAGACGTTAGAGTGTTGTGGGGCAACAAGCCAAGGAATGCAGGCAGCCAACAGAATCTGGGGAGGGTAGAGGGTGAATTCTGCTCTAGCCTCCACAAGGAATTTGATTTTAGTTCTGTGATTTCAGACTTCTGACCCAGAACTGTAAACAAACAAACAAACAAAAAACCCCACCAGACTTGTCTTAAGCCACTAAATTCGAGGCAATGTGTTACAGCAGCAATCGGAAGCTAATACAAATGCAATGGGGAAAACAGAGGCATGGGGATAGAGAATTTTGAGGTGGATGGAGGAGGCAGGGGCAGAGAGTGATTATAATTTGAAACAAAGCAAGCAGAGAAGGCGTGCCAGACTGTATTTTCTAAAGATGGCTCCCGCAAGCTCTCCCATCCCATATACTTTTCTTACAATGCAACCCTGATTGTTTGCCACTTGAACCTCGTGGGCTTGCATCTGTGGTGAAAGGGATAGTCTGTTACTTCTGAAGCTAGGGCATGAGCGTTGCTAGGAATCCATGTGGTGCTCACAGGATACCCACTTTTGGAACTCAGTCACCATGCCGTAAGGAAGCCCCAGCAGCCCCATGGAGAAGCCCCACGGAGACGTTCTGGCTGAGGTGCCTGCTGACAGGCACCATCAACTGGCAGACATGTGAGCGAGGGAGCCTTCCACTCCCGCCGTCACGTCCCCCTCGGACTTGGAGGCTCCAGTCATTGTGGACAGAGACAAACCCTCTTCACTGTGCCCTTTACGAATGCCTGGCCTATAGGATCCTTGAGCGTAACAAAATGGTGGTGGTTTTACCTGCCAGGTTTTGAGCTCATTTGGTGGCTCTAAAAGCAACTGAAAAAGAAGTTCTTCCTGAGAAGGTGCTATCCCTAAAGGAGGTGAGGGAGCGCGACAGTAACTGGTGGAAGATTATTCAAGGTAAGGAAAGAGATAACAGCAGAGACCCTTAGGGGAGAGTACCAGGCAAGTGCCGGGGATGGGTAGGGGGCTGCTTTGGCTAGAGTGGGGTGAGTAAGAGGGAAAGTGGCAGGAAATGAGTTGAGGAGGGTATCAGAGGAATGCAGATTGTGTAGGTACCTGTAGGCCACTGAAAGAATTTGAGCCTTTCCTCTGAAAGGAGCAGTTTTGCAGGGATGGGGGTATGATCTGACTTACAGTTACAAATGACCATTCCAGCCGCTATATTCAGAATTGACTGTGGTGGGCCAAGGGTAGAAGGTGGAGAGCAGACAGGAGGATATTTTTCTAACCAAGAAGAGACACTTGGACCAGGATGGTAACAATAGAAATGGTGAGTGGCTGCATTTGGATACAGCGTGATGGTTTAGTCAATAGGAATTTAGTATATATTTTGAAGGTAGAGATACTGTGATAGATTAGCTAGGAGGAGCGAGGGAAAGAATGAATGCAAGATTTACCTGAACAACTGGAAGAACAGATTTGCCATTTATGAGACAGTAAAAGCTGTTAAAAGAGAGTCTCTGAGAGGGAAAACCATGAGTTCAGTTTGGGATGTTATAAGGTGGAGATGCCCACTAGACATCGAAGAACAGACTGTTGATGTACAGGTTGGGCCTTCAGGGGAGAGGAGGAGGCTGGAGACATAAATCAAAGAGTGCACAACCCCGGGACCGGCTGAGATCACCAAGGGCGTGACTGAAGAAAGAGAAGAGGTCCAAGGACTGAACTCGGGGCGCTCTAATTTTAGGGGTCAGGAAGATGGAAAGAACCAGCAGCACACACTGAAACAGGGCAGCTCCAAAGATAGAAGGAAAACCAGGAAAAAAGCATGGTTTTCTGGAAGGCCAAGAAAAAAAGTATATGGTCCCCTGGAAGGCAATTCAAGAAAGTGTTTCACGGAGGAAAGAGTGATCAGCAATGTCAAGTGATGAGGTCAAGGAAGATGAGAACCGAGAAGTGACCATCAGCTTCTGCAAAGTTGGAGTCCTAGGTAACCCTCCAGAGGCTTGTTTCAGTAGTGGTGGTAGTGGGGAATGAGTGAATGAATGAATGTTGGTCAACAGGTTTCAGGTGAGTACTTTTCCTTTTTAAAGAATCTGGAATATTTCCCTGTCAGAACACACCAAAAAAAGACCTGGAGAGTACTCGCAGGAGGGCCGAAACACCAGCTGAGCACATTCAGATGTCGTCAAACTGAGCTCTAGACACAATGGTTTTGAAGGGTTCAGAGCCGACAGGAAGCTTGGCTGTGGTGAAAATTACAAAGTCTGAGGCAAGAGTCAGCCACACCCTTTATTTATTTACTTTTTTAACCAATTAAACAAGTCTCAACCTTCCTTCCCAAGCGAAGGTAACGTAGCCTCCTGGTTAAGACTGCAGCCTTTGGAGTCAGTTCGCCTGTGTTTAAATCTTGATTTTCGGGGCTCCTGGGTGGCTCCGTGGGTTAAATCTTGGTTTTCCTAGTTACTGGCAGAGCAGGTAGCTAGCTCGTGTAAATCTTAAATTCCTCACCTGTGAAATGGAGTTAATAATAGTATCTACCACATAGGGTAGTGTCGGGATTGGGTCATAGTAAGTCTGAACAGGGCCTGACTCATGATAAGCTCTCGGCAACCGTTAGCCGTTACTACTATTAAATACTATCTGGGAGAAGAGAAAGCTTCCACTCCGGCTCAAGGTCAATCAGGGCTACATGAATAGCATTTAATAAGCTGATCCCTGTGAGACTGAGTTTAGCTGGTTTAGCCGTAAGAGGTATTTTCGGTAGCTGTGGAATTTTATAGTCTCTGGTAACACCAAATATCCTTTGTTGTATCAGAGTCGAATCAGTGATGTGGGGGCTGCCATTTTTAACCTTTGTATTTTAGACTCAGGATCAAAACACACAATAAAGAACTTCATAAACGGCAAGATATCAGGCAGCTACGTCAGCATTTGGTTTGTTACCATAACATTGTGACCTTGATGTTGACCCTTTGGGGCTTTACTGTTCCAGGCTTTGACCACTCCTTCCTAAACCCACCACTAAGATAGACACCCACCTAGAATGAGCTATTTGGCTGGTGGAAATGATCGGGGAATTTCCATACTCCAAATGGAATGACTGAAAAATGCTTGGGAAGGCTAGAAAGGGACGCCCAGAACTGCAAAGATATTCCTTAAAAAAAAAAAAAAAAAAGATTTAAAAATCTGAAAAGTTTGACTTGGTTTCAAATTTAGGAACCCTGACATATCCATGCGATGTGATCCGAGCCCTTTCGAAAGCATACATTGCCCTAATGGAATCATGAAAAGGGAGTAACAAACACAACAAATAGAGAATCCTAATTCAACTTCCACACATGGAAACAATCGTTTAAATTACAGCAAAACCTGGCAGTCCCACATTGGCCTTGTTACTCATTTGAGAACAAAATCAGAACACGGAAACGTCATCCTATGTAAGTTTTGCTTCCTTTGTACCTCCAAATTGCTGTTCGCCTGCTGTTGTATTTGAATGAAGTGCTGCCCCCCTCCAAAAAATCGTTTCGAAACCAAAGTGAAGCAAAAGACCATAATCTCAGGGATTCAAATAAATTTTTTAGATTCTTGCCTCAGTTTCTTCACTTTTCATAAGAAGGCCTTCTGTAGCTGTCGGGGGCAGGGGGAAGTACAAATAAATATGGAAAATGAAACTGAGAAGTACCCACCAACATAGCAGGGGAGCGGCACAAACCCCAATATCCGGGTCCATTTTCCACAGATGAGAGCACAGCCGGGGGAACACTGTCTTTGAAGCATTTGCTGCTCACAGTGGAGGTAATGGGCCAAAATCTTCTGCAGCACTTGTTAGAAATGCAGAGTTTCAGGTCCTACCCCGGACCTTCTGACTTGGACTCTGCCTTTCAGCCTTCTCCCCCGGGCACGTGCACGCATATTAAAGTTTGAGGCTGAGAGAAGCTTCCAGACCGCTTGTTCAGCTTGGCGCGAGCCTGCCTCTGCAAAGCCAATCTTGGGCAGGCAGGTGACTGACAGCCTCGAGGACAAGGGTACAATAAGTCCCATTATTATGCACAAATGTTCCTCCTTACCCATTAAGAAGGTTCAAAAGATACTGAGCTACAGATATTCCACATAATGACCTCCCAAATTTCTTGGCACCAATCATCTTCTAAGCCACTCCAGCGCCGGCGCCTATTAAATCAGACCTCCTCTTGGCACCAGCCTGTCAGTTCTCTGCTGCTGCCTTTTAAGCCACGGCCCCTAAATGAAGCTATTGGCAAAAATATATCAGGAGTAACATAGGCAAACTATAGATTGGTACTTAAGGAAATAAAAAGATTAATTCACCTTCGAGACGCAGGTCTAATTATTATCTGTGGTGTAGTTTCTGCGTTCACTGAAATTCTGTTTATCCTGTGTTCTGCTAGTGGAGGGAAGAAGGACAAACAGGAATCTGCTGTGGGACTGTATTCACAAACACACAGCTGTTGCCGTAACTGCACGGTCATGCGTGCCGCGGCTTTGTTCTTCTGGTCCTCCAGGTGTTTTCTGAGGCTGTGTTACGTAGAATTTCAATGAGTTGGAGTTGGAGAACTCTACCCCATGTATAAATTAAATCCAAAGCTTCTCAAAGCAAGTCCAAGCCAAATGGCCGTCCTCTGCTTACAGGAGATGGGTATTAAGGAAGCAATGGAAATGACATTTTTTAAGCCAGGCCCTCAATAAATCAGGGGTTTCCACACTTCTTGAGGTGACAATAGAAAGCCAATTGAAAAACATGATAGCAGAAGACACTGCTCCCACAGTGTCGTCAGACTTTGGCGTGAGTAAAATGTTTGACAGGAAAGATTGTGTGTGAACATTATTCATTGCACCAAGAGCCATTCAAAGGCAGCTTCAGAGCAAAGATTAATGAAAGAGAATTCTCAGGAAGTAACATAATACAGAATCACTTCCTCTCCCCTACCTACCTCTCCTGTGGGGAGATCCATATTTAGCTTGGGACAAGATTTACGACTCTGAAGCCATGATGAAAGGCAAGTCATGGTTTACGGTGCTCTTCTAGTGTAAGAGTCTCACCCCTGGACATTCAGTCTGAACCCAATTTGGGTTTCCCCTTGGTGTTTAGAAGGCCAGGAAGACCACTAATGAGTGAGAAGTCGGATGTCCAATGTCACAGCGACACAGGAAACCAAGAGTCCCACTATAATGATTCCCAGTTTGATCCGAGTTTGATGCTCTGCGGCTGTCTCTCTCGATCTATCAAATTCTCAAATGCCAGATCCACTTTCTTGACACTCTTATTAATATTTTTTTGCCCATTGCAATTGATCCCAGACACTTTGAAAAGTCAGCTTGGAGTTACTGCTTAAGAAAAAAGTATGGAAGGAAGACTGATTGCATTTGTCAGTCCATGCTTATAAGCAGCTTAGCTTTTCTTCTGAAATCTTGAAAAAAAAAAGGTAAAAAAAAAATCTTTCTAAATTCTGTGGCTGAGATACCATGTCCCCAGGCATTGTAGAGACCCACCTCCTTGAAAAAGTGGGACAATGATCCAAGAATGGGAAACTCCACACTTACCTAACTGAATGACAGTCACCTGTCTGCGAGCTAAATAGTGAAACATTTTCTGATCTACAATAAAGACCATCAACTCTTCGGAATTTAACCATACATTACTATGATCTAATAGAGAGAAGGCTACCATTGGGAATAAGTATGTGAACTACTCGTTCTTTGAAGTTTGTGGTTCCCCATCTTTTTGAGCGTTAGAACTCTTTTTACTTTTTTTAACGAGCTTTGTTTCTTAGAGCACTTTTAAGTTCACAGCAATTTTGAGTGGAAGGAACCAAAATTTCTTATATGCCCCCCACCCACATGCATCCCCTCTGCCGTGATCGCCATCCCTCACCAGAGCAACGCATTTGTTATAACTTTTGAACCTGCATTGATAAAACATTAGCGTCCAAAGTCCTCCATTGATATTGGGTTCACTCTAGGGAGTTGCACATTTTATGGGTTTGAATATATTCATGAAATGTAGTCACAAACTTATGATATGTAGACATAGTATCATACTAAGAGGACTCCTTTTAAAAAAGAATATTTTGCTTAAAAAGACTTTTGTTTGGAAATAATTTTAAATTTCCAGGGATAAGAAGAAAACAAAGAACTGTATTTGTTACCCAGATTCATTTATTATGAATATTTTACCTCATTTACTTCATCATTTGTTCCCTCTCTTGCTCTTTTCAATATAATAAATTTATGAACCTAAGCCATGGCCCTTGCCCATTGTTCTGAATCTCTGGGACCATTTTCCCTCTTACAAGTCTTTAAGTCTGAGGGCAGATCCTGCGCTCAGTCCACACAGAGCGCTTGCTGGCCCCCCCTTCCAACCACCAGGTCAGCCACGTGGATTTAGGGCTGACATTCTCCTTCTGAAACCACTCACCTCCCAGTAGGTAAGTTACTGGTTTTGCACAAGCAGTCCCTGGGGCTCTTGGGTCAGTATCTCTGCCTGTCTCCCCTTTGGTTATCTCTTGTTCTTTTTGTTAATTTACACAAATTCACACACACATTTTTGGGTTATGCACACTGCTTTTAATGGGTACTTCATGATTGTGTTGTCTACGGGGGCCAGAACAACGTTTGTGGGGGGGAACCTAGGTGACACTTTCTCCTTATTGCTGGAGCAGTGGGATCATCTACTGATATTAACTTGGGTTTGTTTTTACTTCTCAAAAATTCAGCGGGGAATGAGTATCCTCAGTGCTTTCTTCTCTTTATTTTCCCCTTTCTCCTTACCGGCAGGGGTCAAGGCCCTTGTACTTCTTGCCTCAGGGGTATTTGAAGAGCTAAAAGCAGAAAGTGCTTGAAACAACCTCTCTTTCTGGCTTTCCTGAAAGTCTTGAGAATACTAAGTGAGAATGTCCCCTGATAGGGGAGAGAATGGAGAGGAGTGGATAAAAAAGTATCAGGGAGAACATGAATATTCTGGAAAGCCAGGAAGGGTCCATAGTCTCTCTTATCCTTCTAGGGGGAGGCGGCAAGTTCTATAAGGGGAATGTCCTCTGTGCCGAAGGAGAGGGGACCCCAGGCACTGGAGCCCCAGAATCTGTGGAATATTACACCCAGACACGGCATGTGAGGGAACAGTGTAATTGGATTGTTTGTTTGTTAATGTTTGTAAAAGGTCATAAAGTTAAAATAACTTATTTTTTTGGTGTACAGATCAATGAATCTTAAGACACGTATAGCTTCATGTAATCAGGATACAGACCAGTTCTATCACCCAACCCCAATCCTCCACTGCGCCATCCCCCGGTAGGGGTAACCGCTGAAAACCACTGACGTATTTCCCATCACGACAGCTTTATCTTTTGGAGACTGCCAGCCAAATGGAATCACACAGTCAGTATCCTTCTGAGCCTGGTTTCTCGCACTCCAGAGTATCTTCAAGATTCACCATGTTTTTGTGGGTCTCAGGGGTTCATTTCCTTTACTGCAGGGTACTCAGTGGTACGGATGTACCACAATCTCATCTTTTTTACCTGTTGGAGGACATCTGGGTTGTTTTCAGCTTTTGGCTATCACCAAAAAAACTGCTATGAGCGTTCATGTACAGACTTTTGTATGAACACCTTTCCTCTCTCTGGGGTAAATACCTATGAGGGAGATTTCTGGGTCACCTGGTAAGAGTATGCGTAACTTCGTAAGATATTGCCACACTGTTTTCCGGAGGAGCTGTACCATTTAACACTTCTACCCAAAATCTGTGAGAGTTGCAATGGTTCCACTTTTTCACCAACACTAGATACTGTGAGCATTTAAAAAATATATATTTTATTTATCTATTTGACAGAGAGACAGGGAGAGAGGGAACACAGGCAGGGGGAGCAGGAGAAGCAGGTTTCCCGCTGAACAGGGATCCTGACATGGGGCTCAAACCCAGGACCCTGGGATCATGACCTGAGCCGAAGGCAGGAGCCCAAGGACTGAGCCACCCAGGTACCCCTGTTAGCATTTTTTATTAGGTTGATTATAATAGGTGTGTAATGGTATCTCATTGTGATCTTAATTTGCATTTTTTCTTATACGCCCCTGGATTTAAGGGCTCCTGTAGTTTCTGGCAGTGGGGGCTTATCAGTAGTGACTAGAAGGGAACAGAGCTGGGGATGCCTCTCCCAATATTTTGTTGCAATGACTCTGGGGCTGAGGATTGAAGGAAAGTCCTAATAACGACCAAGAATGAAATTCTCTACAACTCCGCACTGGGATTTCTGAGTCAGATTTAATATGATTTAAATAAAATAAATTTACAATTCTTGTAAACCCAATTGTGGTGGACATTCATGCCCGCTTCCTGCGGCTACGGATTTCAAATCCATATACTCATAATGCGGCACACCTTATCTTGTGGTCTATCATATGCCCGATTGCATTAGTGTGATTTGATTATGAAAATTTCGCAAAGTGCTTCCAAAGGATCTCACACAATTGCTAACATAGGGATGCACCCCAATTCTGATTGGACACTCAGTATTTCCTTTGATTTAGAACAATGGAAAACACTGCAAACGAAGTAAATAAAGACAGTGAAATTATAGGTCCAGGTGTTAATTAGTGTTGACTGAATGAAAGATAATTAAGTCCAAAGGCGCTAGAACTAAAAGATGCTAGAATCCAAGTATTTTAATATGTAAGGCAAATATCTTTCTTCTCCTGGCTCCTAACTGTAAGTGTTCCTGAGGCATTAATTTCAAGGATTTGCTCTCTCCACTTTCTCCTCGGGGCTCTCTAATCCCTGGGGCAGGAACATATGTGTCATATTCCCCGCTTCCTGATTCAGAAGCCTCTTACTGTATAATAAAGAAGTTGTCTAGTCTTTGTCCCAGGTTCTTTGTTACTCGTGAGCCCCTGGGATCATACCTGATCTTATGCTAAGGAGGTGACCAGCCATCAGGCCCAGATAGCTTCAGGATCAGGGCTGGTCACCTGAAATACAACCGTGTGTTTAGGGGGTTGGAACTTGGAGCCCGTGCAGCCTCAGGGGAGCGATATGGGGGGATTGGGAAGAGGGGAGCTAGAGACTGAGTTGAATAATAAGCGGACTACATGCCTGGGCTCCACGGAGAGAGGGCCCCGGACCCCTCTGCCTTCGGGCCCTCCCAGCCCTTGCCCTACGGGACTCTTCATTTGGCTGGTCCGATTTGTCTCCTTCGTAATGAAACTGTAATAGCAAGCATAGCGCTTCCTTCAGTTCTGCGAGTCAGTGATTACTGAACCTGCGGAGGGCCAGGCTCCCCTTAGTTTGCAGCCAGCTGGTCAGAAGCTCAAGGGCCGGGTGCCGGGGTGGCTCCATCGGTTAAGGGTCAGACTCTTGATTTCGGCTCAGGTCTTGATCACAGGGTTGTGAGATGGATCCCCGACTCGGGCTCTGGGCCTGCGGGGTGTCTGCTTGGGTTTTCTGTCTCCCATTTTCTCACCTGCTCTCTCTCTTTCTCCCAAATAAATAAATAAATCTTAAAAGAAGAAGGAGTAGGAGGAGGAAGAGAATAAGAAGTTGTTCAAGCGCCTTGGGGACTGCATTGCCCCGAACCCCGTCTGACAGACAGACAGACACCGGACAGACACCGGCAAGGCTGCACAGGGCCTGGAAACCCACTGAAGGCCCGAGTCAGACAGTGTTTTCTCTGCTGTTCTGGTAGACGAAGGCAGATGTGACATGCCACCCCCCCCCCCCCCATTTTTCCCTTTCCACGGCCCCTGATTTCGGCCACGGTCTCCATCAGGCTCAGGAGCAGCTCTACTATGACCTCAGCACATTCCACTGCCACTTCGCCCTTCTCCTTTCGGCCTTGAGCGAAAAAGAGGATGCAGGGAGCCCCGCTCCTTGGGTCCATCTGTGTTCACCAGAGAAGAGCCGGTAGCTTTCTAAAGGGAGTTCGCTCACCTCCTGTTTTCTCCTCCACTTCTGCATGGGCGCTTCCCGTGCCCTTTGGACACAGACACCGCATTCTTGGAGAAAAGGGGGCGGGATGATCCATGAAAACTCCCTAATAAGTTACAAGCACCCTGAGCTGTCAGGCTTAAAGGTCACCTATTTCTGAGGTATGAAAAACAGAGAGCAGACAGGAAGCCTCATGCATAAGCAAAGCTGCTCATTGCATTCCAGAGTCATTTAAATGGCCGGGAACTTATCTCTGTGATAAAGGCTGCACCTTTTTATGTATGTTAAACCTAAGAAAAGTGCTTAAAATCCTCCCTGGCATTTGCCTGGTGGAGCTCTGCTGGGGTAATGGGCCATGACGTGCTTCGAGCTCCTAGAATGGAGAAGTGAGATGCAAGTGTAAATGCATTATTATTGCTATTAGGAATGGTGATGTGGGGGGAAGATTAAATGCGAAAGATAAAATCACTGAAATCTATAAGGGAAATGTAAAACTGGGCCCATGAAGTTCCATACTTCAATTAAATTAAATGACCACATAATGCTACATTCTAATCCTGTGTGCATAAATTAACATAAAAACAAAATGATGCAAAACTGCTAACATCAGCAGGAAATCCAGGGGCCATTAGTCATTAGCCTCTCCAAGCCTCCTCTCCTTATTCTTCAGGGCCTAGGAATTTGACAACCGCAAAGGGCTCAGCGCTCATTTGGGGGTAAATGCGCTTCCTCCACGCAGGTTCTCTTTCTGCCACTGACCCGGATTCCCCCACCTCCTGTGCAGCCTGAACTGCGGCGCTGGTCTTCCTGGCCTGTTCCTGGAGCAGCTGCGAATCCTCCCCAGGCCCGACAGTTTCTCCAGCATTCTGAGAGCTTCAGGAATTAGCTGGGACTTGACAGATCAGGAGGCAAGTCTTGATTCTGCCCCATCCTGCCACCTGGCTCCCGGTGCGGAGATACAGAGTTAACCCTGTGACTCCTGGGGCCGCTGGGGCACAGACGCTGTTTCTGCTCTGTGGACAGACTCCTAGAAGGGACCCCGGAAGCGGGGCGCTCTGACCGTCCCCGGAGTCCTGGAAGGCACGTGGCAAGATGCACTCCAGACTTACCCTGTACAGCGCTCTGTCCCCTCGGCACGGGGGGCCAAGCCTTCTACGTAGAGGCTCCTAAAAGGAAACCTGTGCTCTCCCCTAAGACACTTAACAATGTTGGAAAAAAACCCACCGATCCACCGTGGGCTGGGAAGCAGGACTATCGTCGCACGTGAAGGCAGCGCGTTGATTTTTCCAACCAGCACACAACTAGCCAATAGGGGCTCTCCCCTGCCCCCCGCCCCCTTAGCTACTGTGGGGTCCACTCAGGAATTCAGCTGCAGCTTCGGGGGCTGCTGAGCCACTTGGGCAGACCTGAGCACACCTGTCTTCCCAAGGGCTGAGCTGCCTCCAGAAGGTAATTCCATCCAGGTGTGGTACCCAGAGATGGCCAGGGGAGGGCTGATTTTGAACATGGTGGGGTGCTGTCTCTCCCTCCTACCCCGTGCACGTGTCCAGAGCCTCTGTCAGGAACACTGGCTCCCGCACAGTATGATTTTAGAGTCCCTATAATGGATTTAATACCAAATGCAGAGAAACGCTCTCACAGCCCTTGGCCATCAACCTCCTCGCAACCTGGTGCCTTCAGGGCTCTGCGGTGGAGGAGGAGCCCTCTGGGACCAGGCTTCTTTCTATGCGTAGATGAGATGACCTCGGAGACGCACAGAAACAGGCGCTATGTGAACAGGCGTGTGAGTCAGCAAATCCGGATTACTTTGTATCCATAGGCTGGTGGAGCCCAAGGAAGCTGGAGTTTCCAGTCGCATCAGAAACATGCACAATGTAACCTAGGAATTCTTCCGATGCATAATCACTGAGCACCTGCCATGCCCCGCACTGTGCTAGCTTCTAACCTCACAGGTCTCCAGATCAAGTAGTAACTAACCTTGATAATGACTATGATGATAAGGAGGGAGAGGGTGATGCGGTGAACTCTCATTCGCCATGTATCGCTCGCGCACCGTGCTGGGTATTTAATACATAGTGTTACTAATCTTGGCAAGGACCCTAAAAATAGTGCTGACTCATCCATTTGAGTGATGAGGAAAGTTGAGGCAGACACGTCCTATGGCTAGTAGATGGCAGAGCTAGAATTCAAACCTAGATTTGTAGGGCCGTACAACCTGAAGTCTTTCTGTCACACGACAGGCTGCTGCTTCATCGGAGACATCGGGCGTGCAACGGAAGAGGAGGGAAAAGAGAAATGAATGTGACTCTTGGTAGCCGAGAACTGATCGGCTTGTTTCAGAGTGGCCCTTTCAGAGTTTGATCAGTCAGTAGATGATAACAGGGAATAAAAGACTTTGCACACGAGTGTGTACCATATAGCAGTCCCTTATCACTTTTCGGGGGGGGTGGGGTGGAGAGAAAAAGCAGAATTATTGTATAATTCTTGTATAATATTATATATTGTATAATATTGTATAATATTGTATTGTATAATTATTGTATAATATCAGACTATTGAGATTTTCTCTGTAGTCAGAAAGAGTGATCCTTCCAGAGTGCTGGAGGCTTAAGAAATGCCCAAGATTCTGTCTTGCTCTCCTCGGGGCAGTTGTGAAGTTTCCAACTTATTTTTGAGTTTTTAAAATTACCAAGATTAATATGAAAACCTGATTGGAAAGAATGCAGGAGGAAAGAGAAACTGAAGGTTAAAGTGTTTAGAAGTTAACTAAAAAGTTGAGTATGGAAGGAAAATGTAACTAACATCTCTGACAAGATAATATAAGCCAATAGGAAAATGACTCAATTTATACACCACCTTGTAGGAATACATTTATTTTATCATGTGAGGCACGACTAATCACGCATATAGGCACTGATTCGATCCTGTCAAAAGAAAAATCAAATGTTCTTTTAGGAATAGGCACTACTTAATTATTTCCCCAAA
The DNA here is from genome assembly GCA_004024625.1 of Mellivora capensis. Taxonomy (NCBI): domain Eukaryota; kingdom Metazoa; phylum Chordata; class Mammalia; order Carnivora; family Mustelidae; genus Mellivora; species Mellivora capensis. Next base: position 22,815 of record PISX010019954.1, read on the forward strand.
GACAAGATAAACTCAGTGGATAACCTGAAAGTAAGATGTATAAAAGGATTCACTTAACATGTGAGATTGTGAAGAAAATACGCCATCATGCTAAATGAGCCACGCAGTAACCAGTAATCCTAAAGAAAGACAAGACGTCTTCTGACACCTGTTTATTGCTACAATGATATATCGGGTATGAACTGTGCCTCCAAATTATTGGCTCTCTAAGAAACAAAAATCTATCCCTCTCATGCTTATTACTGGAATGCTCTAGACAAATACATGCAATTTCATGTAATTTTGTCTAGGCGAATCAGCCGAATTTCGGGCTGTCATTTTTCCCAGGCGAAGCTGGTATCATTACCATACGACGGCAGCCAGCGGACAGCTCTGCGGTTATCTCATACCCTCACAGAATCTTTTCCCCCAAATGTCAATGTCGTTCAAATACATTCCATACGAGAGCAACATTCAAAGGAACAGCTCTGTCTGTGATGTTGCCACCCACCCACTCCCTCCTCCAGAAAAATTCAGGCTTACAAGAGAAATATGCTTTTTTTTTTTTTTTTTTCCTGGCAAGAACTTAAAGATATCTGATTTAAGTGCTTAATTCCAGGATGTCGAGCAGAGCAGTGCACTTGAGCTGTGAAGGACAGCCATGTGCTTTTATTGTAGACCCCACTCTACCGTGCTATTAGTTCATGCGTGATTATGCATCGTACCTAAAATCCCGTTTCTCTGTGCAACTGCAGTCTGCAACAAAAGCTCATGGAGGGATCCATTCCTTTCCCTTTAATACACATCCTCAGTACCTATTAATTTTAATGTAACATATGATAGTAACAATATTCATAAATTCAAAAAATAACCGCTACCACTTCCAGAGCTCTTCCACTTCAAAACATTAATTTCATACTGAGTATGGTTATTTGGGCAAAAGAAAAAGAACATTTCTTTCTACAACTTTCTTCCTATATAGACAAGCAAAAAACGCATTATATTATAATTATAATTGTAATATTTTTTAAGCCCAGCTTCTCTTATAGATATGTTTGCACTTTCATATCTTTATAAAGAGACACAATCAGCTTAGTTAAACACTTCTTGCTGTAGTCAGTTTGGGCTGCTATAATAAAATACCATAGACCGAGTGGCTTATCAATGATAGAAATTTCTTTCTCACAGCTCCGGAGGCTGGAAGTCAGAGATCAGGGGGCCAGCATTGCTGGGCTCTGGTGAGAGCTCCCTCCTGGGTTGCAGATACCAACAACTTCTTGTCCTAATGTCCTGGGGCAGAAAAAGGGTGGCGTGAGCTCTTGGACCTCTTATCAGAGCATGAATCACACTCCTGAGGGCCCCACCTCATTACCCACGTAACTGCCAAAGGTGTCACTTCCAAATACCATCACACTGGGAATTAAGTTTCAACATACGCATTTATGGTGTGTGTGTGGGGACACCACACACACACACACACACACACATTCAGAGCCTAACACTTCTCCAGAGAGTGTAGGGTTGCTAGGCTCTGGACAATCAATCCATTAGACTCTCAGGCCAACGAAGGCAGGGCCTGTGCCTGTCTCATCCACCATTAGTCATTCAGTAGACCCTCTAGGAAGGCCCTGTACCTATGCCTGTCTGCTCTCAGATCCACTCTCGGGACTGTGTGTGTGTGTGTGTGTGTGTGTAGACAGGCTATGAAGTGGGTCCAGAGAGACCAGGAGGTTCTAGCTCTCCTCTTCTACCTTCCACAGCTACTAAATCTCCCCCGGGGCTCCGGCCCCACCAGAGAGGCCCCGCTCCGTTCCAGCTTCCCCAGCACCCTCTGCGCTTTCACGGCAATGACCCTACACCCACCCGTGGTTCCTGAGGTCGAGGAGCGGTGATGACTTCCTTCCCTGGGGGGCCTCACCGTTTCCTATCTGGCTGAACTCAGGAATTCAGATTATACTCCAAGAGAACCACACGAGTCTTCTAATGTGTTCAGCTAGAAATCTGGGGAACATGTGTGGGAATGAATATGAAGGGTGTAAGATAATGGAGGCAGGAACATAAAATCGGATCAGGCCAAATTTATCGATACGGCTCACGAAGCAGAGCATCTTCATTTAAGGCTGCAGCGTGTTAGGAAGCGCTTTGCTTGATTGGTTGGCTGAAACAGGGACCAGAAAGGTGGCCTACGCTGAACAAATCAGAAATGCCAGGCCTGTCTTTGCTTAATGTGGGGGGAGGGATTCAAAGGCTCAGGGAGACGGTGATGTTAGAGTGGGTTTGTCTTTGAGACCTGTTTACTAGCTCCGGGAGGCTCCAGAAGACACACCTTTCAGCATGACTGTGAGAAATGAGTTGGCAAGGGGAACCCTACCCTTGAAGAGCTCGGCGATCGCCCTTCTCTGTAGGTCACATCTTACCGTGGGAGTGGCAGTCACTGAATTGGGGAACCCAAGGCAGTGGGAATAGTTGGAACCATGGGGTGGCAGGGGGCAAGAGAGGTTGTTCAGCTGCCCAAGGCAAGGTGGGTGTGGTACCATAATGGATGGTGGAGTCAAAGCCGCCATCGAAAGAGACTGACTCACGTAGATGTGGTGTTGGTATGTTGATTGTGATGTTCCTAGACGTGACATAGATAGGAAGCTTACTAAATTCTTACTTAATCTGTATAAGCAGGAAAGTTCTAGGGCAAGTGAACAAAAGTCTAACTTGAATCGTTAAAATGGAGTCATAGCTCCTCAGTCAATTCCCAAATTTGAGCCAGTTTATAGGCCCAGAACCCCCCCTTTTTAAAAAAGACTTTATTTATTTATTTGAGAGAGAGACAGTGAGAGAGAGCATGAGCGAGGAGAAGGTCAGAGAGAGAAGCAGACTCCCCATGGAGCTGGGAGCCCGATGCGCGACTCGCGATCCCGGAACTCTGGGATCATGACCTGAGCCAAAGGCAGTCGTCCAACCAACTGAGCCATCCAGGCATCCCGACCCAGACCCCTTTGAGGAAGGGGGAAACCAGATCCCGTTGAGAAGAACACTGGCAAACTACCAAATATTTGTACTATTCCTCTTTTTCCTAGTGTTCCCTAATGGGACCTACAGCCTTGGACTAGAGTAACTGTGAATTGGGGGAAAGGAAATAACGAGAGGTTTTGGGGGATTACTGGGCACTGGCTCTGAACCAGCCCCGATTCTGGGAGAGCTGAAACGTCTCTGTGGTCCACAGGTCAGAGCAGGGGCTTGTGGAGATCAGGAGACAGGGGAGTTTATCTCAGGTCCATCTCACCGGGGGTCCAGCGGGCCACTAAACACGTGCTGAGGCTATTTCTCCAGCTCTAGAATGCGTGCTTGCAATCAATTCTTTAGATTTTGGAGGAAACATAGTCCTCATCTGGCTCTGTTGCCCCAGCCCATTTCCTGAGGGACCGGCTGATTTTGAGTGGCGCCCAAAGAAAAGAAGGTCTGGAGTAGGTCCAGGTCTGGAGTAGGTCCTCCCAGTCTGCTCTGCCATGTGGTCCACATGGAACCGCGGATCCAGTGATGCACGAAGTTTCTATGACATGCTGTTTGGCGCCTTTAGACGCTTCCTCCAGGTGAGTCATAGCACAGGCTCCCCTCCCCTACAGGTAACTACTCTCCTGGGAAACAGGTCTGGACTGGCTACCAGGCCTTAATAGATGCAGAACACTTGACCATGAGCCACAAGGTACCATGTGATTCACAATGAACTGCGTGTTTATTGACTCCCCAGATTGTGAGGTTGGGCATGCACAGTAACACTCCAGTAGCAAATGGGGGTGGTGTACACGGGGTTGGTCCTAGACAGAAACGGAAGGCACAGGTAATTTACATGAAGAAGGAGCTCAAAGGCCCATGGTCCTCACTTCTGCTCCACTGCCTCCTCTCTCCCGGCCTACAGCTGACCACTGAGAGGGGCGCTCCCTCTGGTTGGGTGACAGAGGAAGAAAGAACTCAGGCCTGGTTTACAGATGGCTCTATGTGACAGGCAGGCACCATTTGTGAGGGGACAGCTGTAGCCCTAGAGCCCCTTTCTGAGGCATCCCTGAAGGACCCTGGTGAAGGAAAATCTTTCCAGTGGACAGAGCTATGCGCAGTGCACCTGCTTGTTCACTTTGTTTCTGAGGAAGAGTGGCCAGATGTGCAATTACCTAGATTCATGGACTGTGGTCGATAGTTTGGCTGGATGGTCAGGGCCTCGGAAGGGACATGATTTGAAAGTTTGTGATAAGGAAATTTGGGTAAAGGTGTGCAGCTGGACCTTTACACAGTAGACGGGCAACAACTGTGAAGATATTTGTTTCCCATGCGAGTCTTCACAGAAGGGTGACCTCAGCTGAGGAAGCTTTTACTCATCAAGTGGATGGAATGACTTGTTCTGAGGGTACCCGTCTCTTTGCCCAGCCTGGTGTCACCCAATGGGCTCATGAACACAGCGGCCGTGTGCAAGTGTTAGACGTTATACGTGGACTCAGTAACGCGAACTTCTACTCACCAAGGCCAACCTGGCAAGAGCAGAGACCAATGCTGAATCCCCAGTAGGGTCCCATTCCCTGAGGGGAGCAGTGCACTCACCCCGCCAGGTAAAACCACCAGCTAAGCTACCTGTCGGTGGGGTGACTGCTGCTTTTGTTTCAGAAGGGTCAGCGTTTTGCTGTTCCTGGAACAGACATTTCCTTTGGATACAGATCTGCCTTCCCTGCACGCAATGCTTCTGCCGAAAGTACCATCTGTGCACTTACAAAATGCCTTATCCATCGCTATTCCACACAGAATTGCTTCGGATCAAGGAGCTGACTTTGTGGGAAAAGAAGCGTGGCAATGGGCTCGTGCTCATAGAAATCACTGGTGTTACTGTGTTCCTCACCATCCTAAAGCAGTCAGCTTAAGGGAGCAGCGGAAGAGTCTTTTTTTTTTTTTTTTTAAGATTTTATTTATTTATTTGACGGAGAGAGATCACAAGTAGGCAGAAAGGCAGGCAGAGAGTGAAGGGGAAGCAGGCTCCCCGCTGAGCAGAGAGCCTGATGTGGGGCTCGATCCCAGGACCCTGGGATCATGACCTGAGCTGGGGGCAGAGGCTTAACCCACTGAGCCACCCAGTCGCCCCTGGAAGAGTCTTTTGAAGCCAGTTACAATGCCAGCGAGGTGGCAATGCTTTGCCCCGCTGGGGCAGCCTTTCAGAAGGCTGTATGTGCTCTGAGTCAGTTACCCAATGTAGGTCCAAAATGTGGTGCCGTTTCTCCTACAGCCAAGATTCGCAGGCCCAGAATTCAAGGGGTGGAAAAGGGAGAGTCATGACTCACTACCACATCTAATGATCACTAGTAAGATTTTTGCTTCCAGTCCCTGTGACCTTATGCTCTGCTGACCTAAGGGTCTCAGTTCCAAAAGGAGGAATGCTTCCCTCAGGAGATACAACGATGATTCCATTGGGGTGGGAGCAAAGATTGCCACCTAGCCCTCTGGGATCCTCACACCTTTCAATCAAAAGGCAAAGAAGGAAGTTATGGTGTTGGCTGGGGTGATGGATTCTGACTGCAGGAGGGAAATCGGACTGCTATTCCACAGGGAGATCCATTAGCGCATCCATACCCTGTGACTAAGATCAATGGAAAATTACAACAGCTCAGTCCAGGCAGGGCTACTAATGGCCCAGGGCCTTTAGCAATGAAGATTGGAGTCAACGCATCAGTCAAGAACCATGATCAGCTGAGGTGCTTGTTGAATATAAAGCGAATACAAAATGCACAGTGATGTAGGAAAGGCATTAGGGTTTGAAGCTGACGGCCAAGAAAGAATCTTGAGATGTCTTTGGTGCAAAAGGTGATTTTATTAAAGCGCGGGGACCGGACCGGTGTGCCGAGAGAGCAGCACTGGGGTCACGAGAAGTGGCCCATTATATACTGTCAAGTTGGGAGGGAGTTAGGGATAGTGTAAACCTCCCAGGCATTGGGGAAACAAGGTTTCCAGGATCATGAGGGGGCTAGCTATTGTTAGGAAAGGTCACTTATCACTGTTTAGTAAAAACTCAGACCTTTCAGTTATACGTGGGTGGGTCATATACTTGGGGAATGATTGCTAACATGGATCTTGGTGGGGAGTAGAGATAAAGGAAGTTTCCAAAGGAATTTTTATTGTTCAATTAGACTTACAGGGTCCTGGGGGTTGGGCTAAGATTGCCTTTTGCCCTTAACAAAGTATCAACATCAAGGCCGTTGAGTCCCTGCAGGAAGGTCCCTCTGCCTGTTTCAAGAACTTGTCAATGGGCTGTAAGTAGTAAGGAAGTTTAATAATTTCTCTTCTGCCTTTGTTTCCCACATCAGGTAGTGGAAGAACTGTCATCAGTATTTCCTCCTTATTTTGTTATGGATGTGTGTCTGTGTGTGTGTGTGTGTGTGTGTACCTTTGTTTTCTTTCCTCCCTTATCCCCTTATCATGTAACGTAAGATATATAGACTTTATATCATAGTATTTAAGTATTATTAATGTTACATGATGGTATCGAAGTTATGGGATATCAAGGGGAGAATAAACATCATTCAAAGTTTTTACCTTCTCTTCAGGAAGAACTAATGCATCTTTAGTTGTACACAGGATGGTCCTTACATGGTGGTTGGAATTATGATGTTGTCATTGTATTTAGTTAAACAGGCATTAACTGTGCTGTAAGGAGATATTTATGGTTGCCAGTCTGACCAGGGATGGAATTGTGATGGTTAATTGTGCGCGTCAATGGACTGGGCCCTGGAGGGCCCAGAAAGCTGGCTAAACATTATTTCCGGGTGTATCTACTAGAGTGTTTCCAGCAGACATTAGCATTTGAATTGGTAGCCCGAGTAAAGCAGATCATGTCCCTGGGTGGGTGGGCCTTATCCAATCCACTGAGGACCTGAACAGCATAAAAAAGTGGAGGCAGGGAGAATTCTCTCTCTGCCTGACTGGATCTGAAACATTGGTCTCCTCCTTTTGGGCTGGGACTTGAGCCATCCATTCTCCTAAAGATCCCACTCAGCCTTTTGGACTTGGATTGGAATGATCTTCCTAGACCTCCACCTTGCTTATGGCATATTGTGGGAATTTTCATCTTCTATAATATACATATATATATATATATTACATCCCAGTGATTTTTTGATGCAAGCTAATTTTGAGAACTGTTGCCCCAATAGCCCCAGGGCCCTTGCCCCAGCACTGGAGAACTCTGAGCCCCAGACCTGTCTGTGCACTTGCAGGGGGCCTAAATGTTCCCTAAATGAGACCATTCAGCTTCTTGTCTACATCAATCAATAAGACAAGTAAAACACTACACCATATTGATGAAACTCATTAAGTAAGAATTCTCCATTACTAACTCCAATTAATTCTTTCCAATTATCAGCTGAACTTCAGTTGAATAGCTTTTCATTTTGACCTGAAATTATCCTATTCAGACAGGCTGATCTAGCAATGTTGACAATATTCAGAGTTTAAGAACCTTCACCTAGATTAGTGTATATTCCCCCATCCTAAATCCATGCTGAAGAGCAGAAACAATGAGGTTGCTTTCCATGCTTTTAACAGGTACTTATCCAGTCCCTGCTCTAGCCCAGGCCTTATGTCTGCAGCGGTCAACAGAGAGATGTGATCCCAGCCCTCCTGGCATTTATCAAGCTCTGTGGCTTGTTAAGCTTCATCAGGTTGCAGCAAACAGAAATAGGTTCTTTTAGATAAAAATCAGGTTTTTAGAAATACTGCAGGTTTATTGTAAAGATGCAGAAAAAGTTTAGGAAATACAGGAAAATAAATAGCCACGGAGACCCAGCTTACTGAGAGATTGAACAACGATAGCTCCTCATTCAGAATCTTCTACCCTAGATGCAGAAGTTGTGTAAGGATAACGAAAATTGCAGTGTTCCAGGTTAAAAGAAAAAAAAAAAATGGGAGTGATTGTCTCCAGGTACCCATTATTGGTGGCTGAGTTGAGCTAAGATGCTGGGGCCTCTCGCCGGATCAGCTTTGGATAAGAAGTCAGTGTCCAGTGATAGTCATTGTGGCCATTTAGGGAGAAAGACCTTGGAGTTGAGGGCGGACAGGCTCAGAACATTTTCAGCTGCAAGCACTATCCCAGACCAACATCTTCTGTTTCCAAACCAGAAGGATTCATCTTGAAATTGTTCATCTGGATTTATCGAGTTCTTACCTGATACGGGAGAACACAGCTCCGCACAGCTGGGGATTAAGGCATCAGAGTGCAGATGGCCCAGCTCAAAGGGTGGATAGAATGTGATTTGGGGAGAGAAAATACAGGCATGCTGGGGATTGGCTGGGACGAACGGGTCCATCAGACAGAACTTTTCACATGCTACAGCCGAAAAATTATTCTTTCTGTATTTGCAGCGCTGGTCTAGCCCGGCACTGCGTTGCAGATCAGCCTAAAGGGCCTATCTACCCAGAAAAACCTATTACAGGTCTTATGTCCACTCACATGAAAGGACATGGACATAAAGTCACTGTACAGGAAGCAAGGTAATTCTGAATGTCCTCATTGCAGCCAGATCACAGTGTTTGCTGTAGGGAAGACAGGGGATCTTTTAGAGACCTGATAAGCTGGGGGGATTTGGGAGAAGAATTTTCTGAGTCACGGCAGGGGTATGCAGAAGGCCCACACCGGCCTGTTTGGAGGCATTATTGGACAGCTGCTTTTTATTCCATAGCTCAGCACAATGCTCTCTTTGCCATGAATTTCATGGGGCTTTAGGCAAAATCCTACAGCAATTCATGGCCTGTGCACTGAAGGTTACCATGGCATGCTTGCTCTCACACTCTGGCCCCATAGTTCCAGCCCCGGGGTCCTCTACTTTTGATACACGCAAGCTTGATAATTAGGTAAACGAGTAGCAGCTGCGGTATCAGTCCTTAATTAAAACAAAACTGTACAAAGCTGGCGAACAGGCACTGCCACACTCATTTTGGTTTATTGCATACAACTGTTTTCTCTTGAAATCTTTCATTTATCGTTATCATTTCCTACTTCCCGAGGTGAAATTTTCAGGGAGAGTTCACGATGGCATTCTCTCTCTTACATCTACCATTCAAAATCACAGTCCGAGGATATTTCCAGAAACCAGCATTTACATAAAGGGAGATGGTTCACTTGTTTTCAAAGTATCTGAAGGGCTTTCTTGGAGAACTGCCCATTATTATCTCTGAGCCTATTCTATAGGCTGAGTAGAGAATTACTACAATTGCTACAATTTTTGCCCCAGTGGTCAGAGCTTCCTGGTAAACAGAATGTGTGCCATTGTTCCGTACCAAGAAAAAAAGAGAAAACATTCTAAGTGCTTCAAGATCCAATTTCAACCAATTCCACTTCTCATTCTCCAAAGCGAAAGAAAACATTTCTATTGATTTCTGACAAAACAACGGGATCAAAAGAGCTTGCTGGTTTTGTTCAAGGTACCTCTCTCTATCTTTCTTTTGTTACTAGGCTCCCCTTTGCTTTACTCCTTTGATTGGCTTGTTATAGAATGAACTCACCCAGACATCTTTTGTGCTGAGTGAATTTTTCCCCTGTAGAATTTTAAGGCTATAAGGAACTGCCATCAGATGACCAGATGATGTGTGGGTGAAGCCTAAATTGGCCGTGACATCGTCCAGATGTGCTCATGAGCTTTTGGCACTGGGCGCTGACTTTGTGGCCAGAGCCCTGGTTGAGGCTCTGTGCTTCCATTATCGATGGCCAGATACTGTCTTCTGTGACGGCACAGCCGGCAGCCTCTTGAGCAAGTGCAGGAAACACTGTGGGAACCAAATGGTGGTATTTTGCCATTTCATGGCGGATACACCGCTTGGGGAGCTCATTTTTGTTCCAGTTTTACAAAGACTGAGTTGTCTCCTTGATATTCATTCATTTGTTCTTTCAGAAAATGAGGATGTAATTTGTACGTTAAAAAATTCCCCTTGGAAAGTATATGATTCAGGGGCGTCTGGGTGGCTCAGTCGGTTGAGTGTCTGACTCTTGGTTTCAGCTCAGGGCATGGTCTCAAGGGTCATGGGATGTAGCCCCCCTCCCTTCCTCCCACGCCCCACCACCGGGCTCCGTGCTCAGTGCGGAGTCTGCTTGGAATTCTTTTCTCCTCTCCCTCTCCTTCCCCAACTCTCTGGGAAATAAATAAATAAATAAATAAACCTTATATATAAAAAAAGAAAGCATAGGATTCAGTGCTTTTTAGTTCACAAAGTTATACAACCACCACCACTATCTATTCCAGGATATTTTCATCACCCCAAAAAGAAACCCACCCCCCACTGGCAGTCACTCTCTGTTTCCCCACCTCCGAACTCCTGACAATCATTTATTTACTTTTGTCTCTATGGATTTGCCTATTCTGGACATTTCTTATAAAAGGAATCATACACTATTCCTTTTGTGTATGGATTCTTTCACTTACCACAATGTTTTCAAGGCTCATTCATGTCATAGCGTGTCAGTACTTCACTTGCTTTTATGGGGGAATAATATTTGATTGTACGTATATAGCACATCTTCTTTATCCATTCATCTGTTGATGGGCATTTGGGTTGTTTCCACTTTTTGGCTATTGTGAGTATGAACATTCACATGTAAGTTGTAGGTGGACTTACGTTTTCAACACTCTTGGGTGAACATCTGGAGTGGAATTGTTTGGTCATATGATAACTACACATTTAACATTTTGAGGAACTATCAAACTATTTTCCAGAATGGCTGCACCATTCTACATTCCCACTATCAACATATGACAGTTCCAGTTTCTCCACATCCTTGTCAACCCTTGTTATTGTCTTTTTGATTGTAGTCATTCTAGCAAGTGAGAAGAGGTACTTCATCATGGTTTTGATTTATAGTTCCTTAGTGACTAATGGTCTTAAGCATCTTTTCATGTGTTTATTGGCCATTTGTATATCTTCTTTGAGGAAATATGTATTAACATCCTGTGTCCATTTTTATTTGGGTTATTTGACTTTTTAGTGTCAAGTTGTAGGAATTCTTTAAATATCCTAGATGTATAGATATGTTCTAGATACATGACCAGACATCTGATTTGTGACTATTTTGTCCTGTTCTTTGGCTTTTAGTTTCACTTTCTTGACTGTCCTATAAAACACAAAAGTTCAAAATTTTGAAGTCTACTCTATCTGTAGTTCCTTCTGTTGCTTATGACATTCATTTATTTTTACTAACATTTTTGAGTCCCTATACTGATCCAAAATACAAAGATGAGTTAAGATACCATTTCTGCCCTCAATCAGAATCAGACTGTGGCATGGAGAAAGCAGACATATAAACAGGTACATTGAGGAGTCCTATTTTCAGATAGACTCATCATTTGCTTCCTTCAGATCTTGGCTCAAATGTCATTTCCTCAAAGACACCTTTACTGACCTGCTGATCTAAAGAGTACTTCCTATTACCATGTCCTGACACTCTTACTTATGGCCTCTTGTCATTTCCTGACCTTACTTTTTCTCTCACCAGAGTGTAAGTTCCATAGAGATAGGAACTTTGTATGTCTTTACTGCTAAACTCCAAGAAACTAATAGCATCCACATAGTTGGTGGGCGACAAATACTGGTAAAAAGAATAGATGTTATTATCATAGATACAAAGGGGAATCAATTCCACTGAGGAAAAGAATAAAGAAATCCCACTAAAAATTTGAGAACTCTATCAGAGAGAGAGAAAAGCCATGAGAGACTCTTAACTAGAGGAAACAAACTGAAGGTTGCCAGAGGGGAGTTGGGTGGGTGATGGGGTAATTGGGTGATGGGCATTAAGGAGGGCATGTGATGTGATGAACTTTAGGTGTTATATGCAACTGATAAATTATTGAACACTGCATCTGAAACTAATGATGTACTATATGTTGGCTAATTGAATTTTTAAAAAATGGGGAATTTTGAGCAGAGTCTTGAAAGATAAATTGGTAATAGAGATGTGGTAGGAAAAAAACAACTAAGAAAAAGAAATCTAGCAGAGGAGATGCACAGAATAATTTTCACAGACATTTTATTAAGACATAGGGATTGATTGATAAGCTCAATTAGGTGCCAGCATCCTTCTCAAGGGTGCTTTTGGGAAGTGGAATAAGGGAGAGGAAAGACCACTGGATAGGGTCATCAGGAGTCTTGGAGTCTGATCCTAACTTTATCACTAATTTATTATTGGCCTTGGACAAGACAGGGTAATCTCCAGTTCTTTGGTACATCTATAAAACGAGGTGACTGATCTTTAAGGTATACTCAAACACTGAAAATCTAGAATTCCATTTCAGAAAGGAGATTAACTTTTAATATCTTTACAGTGAAGGGTCATTTATTTCCTTTTTCTTCATTTCTTAGATGAAATATAACTTAATGTGCAGTCATGATCACAAATCTGAAGCTTACGAATCAATGAATTTTTACATACGTATAAACCCTCTAATAGCCACGCAAATTGAAATCTAGAACTCCAACCTCGGTAGTTCCCTCCTGCTTCTCCCTGATCAACAGCTCCCCAGAAGTAAACCACTATTCTGACTTTTGTAAATATTTGTTAGTTTTGTCTGGTATTAAATTTCATTTAAATGGACCCACATAGTATGTATAGTGTCTAGATTTATTTTTTTGCCTAGCATGATATATGTGAGATTCATTCATGTTGTTGAATATATCAGTAGTCCTTGTTCTACTGCTCAATAGTATTCCATTGTATGAATATATCACAATTCATTTATCCACTCTCACGTTGAAGAACATTTGGGTTATTTGGAGTTTTTAGTTATTATGGGTAAAGCTGCCATTAGCATTCTTGAGCATATCTTTTGGTGGACATAGTCACACATTTTTTCCCCTTGGGCTTGCACTTGGGGGTAGAATGGTTGATTTCATAAGGTAAACCTATGTTTAGCTTTAGAATTTGGACTGCCAAATATTTTCCAAAGTGGTACTGCCAATTTACATTCCTATAAGTCATGTATGAGAGTTCCAACTGCTCCACTTGTTTTTTAAAATTTGTTATTGACAGTCTTTTCAGTTTTAGACATTTTGGAGTATGGGTGGTGGCCTCCCATTGTGGTTTTGGTTTGTAATTCCCTCATACAAATTGTAATGATCTTTTCTCATGATTTAGACATTCTTTTGTGATGGGTGACAAGAAATGCCTATTCAAGTCTTGTTCCCATTTTAGATTGTGCTGTTTAGTTTTTTAAATTATGGATCTATAAAAGATCTTTATATATCCTGGATGTGTCTTTGTCATTTCAATATATATATCAATTTGTATTAATTATATACAGTTGTATATATGTATTATGTCGGTGCATATATATATAATTATATATGTATATCAGTATAACATACATAATGTTGTATATATCTATATGTTACAAATATAATAAATAATAGTCCTTAATTTTACTGAAGCTCAAGTTATCATTTCTGTTTTTAGTCATTTCTGGTTTTTGTTTCCAGTTTGAGAAATCTTTACCTATTTCAAGCTCATGAAGATACTCTGTTTTTTTTTTTTAAAGGTTGATTATTTTAGTTTTCACATTTAGTTTTATGATCTATTTTGAATTAATTTTAGCAATATAGTGTAAGAAAGAGGTCCAAATTCACTTTTTAAAGAAATTTTATGAATATCCAGTTTCTCCAACACCATTTGTTCAAATGATCCTTCTTCACTGAATTTCAGTATTGCCTTCATCATTAATTAAGTGACTGTACATGTGTGGGTTGATTTCTGAACTCTCTGTTCTGTTCCAGTGGTCCATTTGTCTATCATTGCACCAATATAATGTCTTTTTTTTTAAATTTTTTAATTTTTTTAAATTTCTTTTCAGCGTAACAGAATTCATAGTTTTACACCACACCCAGTGCTCCTTGCAATGCGTGCCCTCCACAATACCCACCAGGCTCCCCCAACCTCCCACCCCCCCGCCCCTTCAAAACCCTCAGGTTATTTTTCAGAGTCCATAGTCTCTCATGGTTCATCTCCCCCCCAATTTCCCTCCACTCCCTTCTCCTCTCCATCTCCCCATGTCCTCCGTGTTATTTGTTATGCTCCGCAAATAAGTGAAACCATATGATAATTGACTCTCTCTGCTTGACTTATTTCACTCAGCATAATCT
>PISX010019955.1:0-36925 GCA_004024625.1 Mellivora capensis
CCTTTGTTTTCAGAGAAGATCAGTTTAGTAAAGGGGATTGACTGGTTGGTTGGTTTTTTCCCCAAGCTTCCTCTCTTTTCTCATCTTCTTTTTCCTCCTATTTATTCTTTTGCCTGATTCTCTACCCCACATATTAAAAAGAATCCTATGGATATTTCTATAAGAAATTAAAAAAAACACATTAAAGTACTAGTTTACACACTAAAGTTTAATTTTACATATAACAGTGAACAATATCACCATATGTAGTCATTCTATACTTTGGTTAGTCATTTCCTTTTGTTTTCCACCTTACATCTACTTCTGTCTCTTGATATTCAGTAATGCTGCCTTGACCTTGTTTGGATTTATTAAGTATTAAAAATGTTACTGTCTAGTCTCCCTAATATGCTCTTACAGACTGGGACAAGTATTTCTCATGATTATTTGACTTTCTCTTAATTCCATGAACTCTGTGTATGTGTATTCATTATGTGTATATTGTTATAAAATGTTATTCTCTATTGTATATGTCCAAGGTTTCATATTTAAATCTATATGTTGATATATCAGTCCATGCACACATACACATGCACTCGGGAATATGATATAGACGAATAAGCCATCAAAATATAACATGTGTATTTTCTCCTATTTCTTATAATTCCCAAATAATTTTATCTTAAGTATTTACAGCTCTAATTTAGTCATCTCTAGAAATAAAATCTTACTTAAAATTTTGCAAAATAATTAGTTGGATTTTTTTTCAAGTCGACCCTCACTTTGATCATTTTACTTTATCAGTTATTAAACTGCCTCATTCTCATTTTACAGATGAGGAAATACCAAGTGACTTGTCACACACATGGTGACAATGATTTTTTTCTCATCTTTGGCCAAAGTTACTCTGCCATTGATCCTCCCAGACTAATGGTTGGGACATTTCAAAATGGAATATTTGGAGTTGACTGGTAAATACTTGAATACATTTTAATACATCTTCAGTAAACATATATTTTTTAAATATTTTATTTATTTATTTGACAGACAGAGATCACAAGTAGGCAGAGAGGCAGGCAGAGAAAGAAGAAGGGAATCAGGCTCCCTGCTGAGCAGAGAGCCTGATTTGGGGCTCAATCCCAGGACCCTGGGCTCATGACCTGAGCCGAAGGCAGAGGCTTAACCCACTGAGCCACTCAGGTGCCCCACAGTGTACATGTTTGTATTAATCTTTTGCTTATATGTTTTAGAGATAAAATATTAGAATCCATTCTCATAGGTGGGGTGTAAAATGGGTGCCTATATGTTTTTTATTCATACATATTGGGCATATAATGAGGTATTTCTCCTCTTTTTAGTGAGGCCTTTTTGTAAGGACTTTTAGTCCGGCTTAAATGGACCGGGTCCATGACTGAATAACCCCATTTCTATTTTCCCACACTCAAAGGCTCTGTCATTGGCATTCAGGTGAATCCTCCAGTAAGTGTGACAAGCCAAGAAAGCCATCAACTTGGAGCTCTGCCTGTCCCATTGGGCAGAGTTCAATAGCTGTTTATTAATAACTCTCCTTGCTCATTTTAAAGGTGAAACTTTAGATGAGCACACAAAGGCCACATAAATTTGATCTCAAAGATGTACAATAGTGTCTGGATAAATTACTAGTGTTTATTGATGTGCTAGAAAGAGAAATAAAGAAAAAAATCAGCATATATGGGGCACCTGGGTGGCTCAGTGGGTTAAGCCTCTGCCTTCGGCTCAGGTCATGATCTCAGGGTCCTGGGATGGAGCCCAACATCGGGCTCTCTGCTCAGCGGGGAGCCTGCTTCCCCCTCTCTCTCTGACTACCTCTCTGCCTACCTGTGATCTCTCTCTCTGTCAAATAACAAAATAAAAAAATAAAATAAAATCAGCATGGAGAATGAAGCCTTGTGCTATAACATTTGCTTCATTGCTTTTATGTTTAAGCGTTTTATGCAGTGTCTGCTTTTTGCTGGTTGCCAATGTCAGTTTATAATTTTATGTCAGATGCTTGAATTATTCAATTAAAAAAATGTTAGCCTGAACAAGTCAGCCAAGACTGTAGAAAATAGCAAGCCATATAAAATAGATTATATTTTTACTGGAACATGAACAAAAGCATAAATGTAACTCGGGAGGTGTTTGCCCGGGGATAAGCCACAGCTGGAAGACTTCTGGTCAAACTCTTCATTTTCCTTCTGCATACCATAGCAAAGAGCATCCACTCTTATTCGTGATTACTTTGCAAGTTATGACAATGCCTTAGGGTTTATTTTGGTTCAGATACAGATCTTCCTGTGGCCATCTTCTTGGGCCTCCTTGTTAAATAGTATGTTAGCTTTTCCTGTCGTAACAACTGCTAAATAAAAGGTTGTTCTGAGCATCAATTACCCTGTAACTTTTAATGTCTTAATACCTATTCACAGTCTTCATCCAGACATTTTTGCTTCAGGAGGTCTGCAGTGACTCTTAAGAATCGTCATTTTAATGTGAAGCACTCCAGGTGATTGTAATGTAACTGGATGAGAATTAACTAAAGTGATAATCATAAAAGAGAAACAATACTGGAGGCCAAGGCTTCCTTAGCAGGTACAAATTCAGATTGTTCAACTCTGCCGGCCTACTTTGGTCTCTTCCAAGAAAAATTCAGACTGGAATTGTTCTTGGACCTGACTGTTTTATCCGGATAACTCCTCTAGCCCATGGTTCTATGTCAGGCCCTGTAATGAATAATCAGTGAAATCCTAGAAGGGTGATATTCTTGGTGAAAAAAGTTAGTCTCTGCCAAGTAGAAACAGGGAATTTGTAATCATGGTGAGAGACATGGAAGAGATGCTAAGAGTGATAATCCTTGTGTTCAATGGTTAATTTTTCCTAAAGGAGACAAATATGAAAAGACAGGAAAAAATGAAAACATAACAATCAAACAAATAGCTAAACATCATGAGTAGTGGTTTTTCCAGTTAGAGCAGAATTGTGTGATAGCATTGAAATTTACTGAACACTCTTCTAGGTTTTACTTATGGCCTTAAGCATTAGAATTTTGGCTTAAATATGCCCTAGTTTTAACTTGCCACAGTTGGGCAACCCTGGGGTTAAGTCTCTGATACTTGTGTTGGCATATTACACGTAAAGGAAAAGTACAAGTTTATTTACAGAAAAGATAAAACACAAAAAAAGAGAAGCAGTGTCTTGCCTCTTGACAGAATTTTATAGATTTATAATTATAACATATGATGTTTTCCCCCTTAATTTTTAACACATCTTTATAATTTGCTGATTATTAATATTACCCTTAGGCTTTTTGGTACATGTTACACTTGTTGGGTGTCTAGTCTGAATTTCCAAGACAATATATAGATACTGAAGTTTTTATTAGCCAAGTGAAGACATTTCAGTAAGTTAAAATATCATTTGTTTTCAAATACCGTTGAGAATCAAGCTTTTAAAATTCACTTGATTATTAATATCTACATTTAACGTTTATTTTTAAAAATAGACCTTTTAATGGTCTTTGAATAGTTTCTAAAACTAAAACTTAGACATCAACAGGCTGTGTGTAACATGGTTTTGTTTTCTCTTTTGCAAGATCAGTATATGTAAAGAAATACACGCTTCAACTTTGATCCTCACCTGACTTTTAAGTGTCCTTTATTGACAGCTCTTAAATGTTGGGGATTGGGGAGAAAAACCAGTTATCTGACTTCTGTTATATCTACTGCCTAGGTTTGTTTCCACTGGCAGAACTGTCCAAAAATATGGGGTGACATATGGATAAAATGTTAAAATAAGTACTTGCTTGTATTTGTATTTTTGTTTTCAACATCAGCAATGTGTTATGGGAAAGAAAAATAACACAAAACTAGAAAAAAAATAGAATAACTCCTTCAGGAGTCAAAGGAAGAAGTTGGAGGGCCTTTAAGGAGGCTAAAATCCAACTGCCCTTCCTACAGTAGCAATAAAATCATGAAGTATTCATAGTATACACTAGTGAACATTTGTATCTCCTAGGTCTGTGTCTTGGCTGGGTACTTCTGATTGCTCATGCACTCATGACTCACCGGCAGTTTGGCCAGGGGATCTGCAACATTCAAGCTGGACTTGGCTGGGCTCACTAAGCTCCACGTGTTTGTCATCCTCCCTTTGGGACCAGGAAACTAGGTAGGATTATTCTCTTGGTAGTATCAAAGTCCAAGAGTCATCCTGATTATACAAGTACTGTGTGAGTCCCTTCTATCATTTTTTTCTAAAATTCCAGTAGCCAAAGCAAGTCATATTACCATGCCCAACACCAAGGTATAGGGAAGTAAATTTCTTTCCTTTTTTCCTTCTTTCCTTCCTCCCCCCTTTCTCCTTTTCTTCTTTTCTTCCTTCCCCTTTTAACTTCTCTTTCTTTCTTTCTTTCTTTCTTTCTTTCTTTCTTTCTTTCTTTCTTTCTTCCTCTCTCCTCTCTCTCTCTCTTTCCCTCCCTTCTTCCTTTCCTTCCTTCCTTCCTGGATCTATAAATTTACATGGTGTAAAAAAGCATGGCCAAAGGAGTAAAGAATTGAGGCTAATGATGCATTTTATCACAAAGTATCTTTCATTTGTCCAGACAAGCAATTTGGGGTTCAGACCAGGCATATAGCTGTGGTAGTGATAAGAAGTATAGTGTTCTGGATCTATTTTGAAGGTAGAACCTTCAAATCTCAGTGGGATTTACTGAGTCATGGAGAGATGTTAAGGATGTTTTCAAGGCTTCTGGTATGAGTGACCTGGAAGGATAGGGTTGTCATTAACTGAGATATGAAAGGTTGTAGATGGAAGATTTTGGAGTCTCCCGGTGACTGGGAGATAACAAATTCAGTTTAGAACATGTATCTCAGATGTTAAAAGACAATCAATTGGAGATAATGGGTAGGTCATATTTATCTATTTATATTTTAAAAATTTCCATTCTGGTTTTATTTTGTTTTTTAAAGTAAGCTCTAGGCCCAATATGGGGCTTGAACTCATGACCCTGAGATCAAGAGTTGCATGCTGTACCTACTGAACTAAGTCAGATGCTCCAATGGATAGGTCATTTTGTATATGAGTCTGACCTTGTAGAAAAATTATCTCGACTACAGACATCAGTCTGGAAATTGCTGCCATATGCATGGTATTTAAAGCCATGAGTTTGGATAAAATCATTAACTGATGCAGCATAGTTAGAAAAGGAAGGGAACTCAAGGGCATTTTAACATTAAGAGGTTGCAAAAGGGAGAGAAATCAGTCAAGAAGACTAAAAAAAGTGACCTATGAGATAGCAAAAAATCAAATAAGAATAGTGTGCCATGTACATAAAATATATCAAGGATCAATGAGGGTCTTCTGAAGTGGATAAGGCATCTAGATCCAGAAAGATTATAACTAAAGCCTACTGTTCACAACATGACAATACTGAAGATTACTGGTGACTATATCCAGGGCTGTTTTGAAGGATTGCACCCCGGTGAGAAATTATATTATGTTTGCTGGGCTCCCTAAATCTGAGGACTGCATTCTTTAATAAAATGAGGAATTCTAAGCTATTATCTTTTAAAATATTGACTTTCCTTTTTCCCTGCATTATCTTTACTTCTGGCTTCTGGAATGCCTTTAGAGATTTCATGGATCATATCAAGTTCTCCACATGTCTTCACTACTACTCTGTCATATTTTTAAACGCTTTATCTTTTTATTTCCCCTTGTAGGTAATTTCTTTAGCTCCGTCTTCTAGTTTGTTTTCTCCCCAATTTTATCTAATGTGCTGTTCAATTAATCCATTGGATTTTTAACTTCAATGAACATTTTTCCCCCTTCAGATCTGCCTGTTTTGTTTTCTCTTGCTTCTGATCCCTTTTCCATATACTCATTTTATTTATTTATATATTCATTTATTTATTTATTTATATACTCATTTTAAACACATTTTATGATACTATAATTCTATCACCTGATGTTCTTAGGAGTCCAATGCCGTTATTTATTTTCTATGTTGACTCGATTCCTACTGACTTGTTTTCCTGTGTGATCGATTGTGTGATAGATTGGATCTCCTGTTTGGTGTGGCCTACCCATGATAATACTTTGCAGCCAAATATGGGAAGTTTCATGTGTAACTCTGCCAGTCCCTCCAGGGTTACAGCAGATCCTTCTGGTGCCCTGCCAATATTCTCTCAGGCCCTGTCATTTCTGTAAAGACAGGATCAACTTATATCAACCAGCATCTACATCTCTTTGCTCAAGCATTTTCTCTGGCTGTGATCTGTTCTTATCATGTGCACAGCAAGCCAGATGTGCATAGCAATGAACACTCCCAACCTCAAAAGATGGCTCTCAGGAGTTAGTGTATAAACACAACAGCTCCCTTGCCTCTTGGGGGGCATAGTTCTGAGATGTTCTATATTAGCTTCCAGATTCCCCCAATGGGAATAAGATCCATTTACTCAGTGGAAACTCACTTGATAATACACTTTGTTGGGTGACTTCCTTTTCCTGCTTTTCTTTTTACATACTCCCTCCTTTATTCATTCAAATACTTATCTCAGGATCTGTTCCACAGGCACTCAAACTGAAACGCTGGTAGTATAAGCCTAGAAGTACCTCTTTTTTTCAAAGAAACTAACATCCAGAACTGCTTTTTAACACTAACTACCAGCTTTGTGTTCTCTGGCACATGAAGATGATGTGCGGTTGACTCTTGACCAGGAACAGTCAAGTCTCTGGGCAGAGACAGAGAAATGATCCAGATATCAGCTTATGCCACTGGCAAGATTTTTTTCTGATCTGTGTTTATAGCCCTTGGCTTGAAGCAAAAGTATCACTTATGCACTCCACCTTGTTCTGGACCCAAACTGAAACTCTGGGACGTATCTCTAAACTGGATATATAGACATATCAGATACCTCTATTTCTGTTTTCATCTGCTTTCATTTGCCTCTGCATGGTATTGGTTCCTATGAACATTTTTGTGTGTGGGTCACCTTCAGTCATGTGGACTCTCAGTCTACTAAGAGGATAACATTGCCCCCGAAGTCACATCTTGTCCTTTCTGCTATGCCTGCTGTTGGAACCCCTCACTCTGACCACAGTTGGCCTATGGACACAAAATGTGATCTCTCTCTGTTGTATCTGTTTTAGAGATGTAACTGGGGTGAGTTGGTTTCTGTATCTTGAAAGATTTTCCATCTCGGCATTTCATTTCTATGACAATAGCAGGGAAATGCATTTTCAGAGGTGAGGAAATAACCCATGGTTTAAGTGGTAGTTATGATTGGAAGAGCCAAAGTCTCTAGCTTAATGTGCCTTGGGAAATACGTTAAAAAACAGCAGTGTGCAAGTAGGAAAAGATCAGCCTTTGATCAGATGAAAGTGTCTATAATAAAGCATTTCTATGTAATTAAAGCTGTAAATTTGGTTATTGCTTTAGAAGTTTTTTGTGTACCCTCTTTCTGAATGCTAGAATTATGTATGTGTTTTGTCTTAGCCTGATCAACTCCCCTTGTAGCTAAGTCTAGTGCATACAGTTGTAGGAGAACTCTAACCATTAGAAAGGTCTTTTATTGATTCAAAGTCTCATTTCTTCTAACTCCTTACTGGTGCTCATTCTACCTTTGAGAATAGCACTGTCCATAGAAATCTCTACAATGATGGAAATGATCTCTGTGTGCACTATTTAATATGGTAAATACTAGCCAAAAAAGCTATTGGGTGCTTGAAGTAAGCTAGTATGACTGAGACACTGAATTTTTGAAGTGATTCAAATTTAGATTCTTTAAATCCTGTTTAAACCTTCTTCTGGGTGATAGCCATTAAAATATGTAGAAAATATCATGTCGTTTTTAGACTTTTATTTCTTTTTTTTTAAGATTTTATTTATTTATTTGACAGACAGAGATTACAAGTAGGCAAGAGAGGCAGGCAGGGAGAGAGAGGAGGAAGCAGGCTCTCCATGGAGCAGAGAGCCCCATGTGGGGCTCGATCCCAGGACCCTGGGATCATGACCTGAGCCAAAAGCAGAGGCTTTAACCCACTGAACCACCCAGGCACCCCTAGACTTTTATTTCTAAAGGGCAGTTTGATCCAGTGCCTTCTGGCCACTATTACCCTTCTCTAGATTGTGTTGTTTATTTAATTGCTTAAAATCTGGTGTCAGACATGGATGGAAGTAGAGGGTATTATATTGAGCAAAATAAGTTAATCAGAGAAAGACAATTATCATATGATATCTCTGATATGAGGAATTTGAGTGGCAGGGCGGGGGGTCATGTGGAGTAGGGAGGGAGAAAAATGAAACAAGATGGGACCAGGGAGGGAGACAAACCACAAGAGACTCTTAATTTCAGGAAACAAAATGAGGGTTGCTGGGGGTATGGCAGGGAGGGATAGTGTGGCTGGGTTATGGACATTGGGGAGGGTATGTGCTATGGTGAGTGCTGTGAATTGTCTAAGACTGATGATTCACAGACCTGTACTGAAGCAAACAATATATTATGTGTTAAAAAATAAAAATAAAAATAAATAAATAAAAAATGAAAAAAATTCTGGTGTCAGAATTGGTCGTAGTAGCTCAGAATGGATTGAGTTGCTGGACTCATCATCTTACTTGGAGTGAGCACTGGAGTTTATTGGACGTCCATATTGTATTTACTTCGGACTGTCATAGAGCACTTCATATTTGGTTGGCAATAAATCATTTTCTGGAAAATCATTGTTGCCTTAGAATTAAAAAGTATCTTTAGGAATTCCTAGTTCAGTGGTTCTCACAGTTTATTTTAGTTAATGGACTTGTTATTAACTGAACCTTTCCTAGATAATTCTACAGCTGCTTTGATTATAGCACTATTTAATATGATTATTTAATATGAAGAATACTTTAGTGTTGATAGAGGCTGTAGAGTTCAACATCTGTAGTCAGCATGCTAGAGACCTGTGATTGCAGATAGTATAGTTCCCATCAGTATTTTAAGGCCTAAGAACCAGGAAAGCCAATGGTGTAAGTTCTAGTCCAAATTCTATTCTGAAGGCAAGAGAAGACCTATGTCCCAGCTCAAAGACAGTCAAAGAATTCTTTCTTACTCAGCCTTATTTTATTCAGGCTTTTGACAGATTGGATGAAGCCCATCCACACCAGGGAGAGCAAGCTGCTCTATTCAGTTTACCAATTCAAACATTAATTTCATCCAGAAACACCTTCATAGACACACCCAGAATAGTGTTTGATTGAATGTCTGAGCAACCCAGAGCTCAGTCAAGTTGAGACAGAACCACCATCACAAGTTCACCTATTGCCAATGTGATACTCATCCACATATTTTAAAATCATGTTTAATTTCCAAAAAGACAATAACATATCTATAATTTCACCTAATAGAATACAGCTATCCTGTTAAATTATAAACACACCTACCCTTTGCTTAGAAAAGGGGGCAAAATCCTTGAGTGATGTTTAGTCTTCTTGATAACCTGTAACTTAAATACTATAATGTACAATTAATGACACTTAAAAACTTGCTCTAAACTTAATACAACTTATGACCTTATATATTTATAAATAACATATATAAACAATTGATGTTATTGTATTTAAGTTATATTACATGATAAGAACATAAGAGAGGAAAGAAAATAAAGATGTTTGCTTTATGTATCTATGGATTTCTCTGCTATTTTTACATGTACAAATATATTCATAACACCATAAAGAAGAATACTCATGACAGTTATAGTCTTCATTTCTATAACTGGTCATGTAGTCATAGCTGGTATTTATAGCTACCTTCTTCTACTACCCATTCTGTATTCCCTTTACCTTCAGCAAGCAATTCCCTTTACCTTCAGCTAGTTGTGGTTTCTGACCTGGTCGAGTGACCTAAGTCTTCATTCCCGAAGTGTCTGGCCCATTAGCAGTCCTGCCTGGATTGGGTTGTTGTAGTTTTCCATTAACCTTAATTACAAGGCATGGTAAGACTAAGAGCTCCTCAAAGGGGTCTCCCATATTTCAAACCTCCAGTGTGGATTAGCAGTCCAATTTCCCCTTGGCAGTCAGGAGCAATAACTCAGTCATCACGGTAAGCCCCCTTCTTTGCCGATTGCTTCAGAGGCAAGAGGAGTGCAAAGTGGCTAGGTGGCATTTCTAAATTCTAGTTCAATAGAATCATTGTTGTGTCTCCTGATAGAAGCATTCCTGCCTTTGGAACTAAGACTTCTAGGCCAGCATAGGGTCACCAAAACAGAAAGCAAAAATTTTACTAGAGAGAATATTTTACTAGAGGTAATATTAAGTGGTGCCCCTCCAGTGTCTAGTCCTTGATTCCTGGACCCATGAATCATGGCTATGGGAGAAAAAATACCATGTTCTGGGCTCGGATTCAGAGCATTCACGGCCTTTTGGAGAACTGTGCCCTAGCCCTGTGAGGTATTCCCATCTAGCTGGCCCTGTAACTAAATCTTCAAAAGGCCATCCCACGATTCCATTAAGTGAGCTGCTTCAGGATGGGGGAAACATGGTAGAACCAGTGAATTCCATGAGTCCTGCACTTCTTTTGCTATATAGCGAGTTCTTAGATCAGAAGCAGTGCTCTGTGTAATACCACAACAATGGATTAGATGTTCTGTAGGCAGCACATGATAGTGTTGGCAAGAAGCATTACATTCAGGGAAGGAAAATCCATATCCAGAACAGCCTATTCCAGTGAAAACAAAATGCTGCTCCTACCATGATGGAAGGAGTACAATGTAAATAGCCTACCACCAGGTAGCTGGCTGATCCTGGTGTGAGTCAAAGGCTCAGTGTTGGTCTCTGATGCTGATAGATTTGGTGCTTAGTAGAGATCATAGTCAGGTCAGCCTTGGTGAATGGAAGTACATAAGGCTAAGCCCAGGCATAACCTTTGTCTTTGCCACCGTGGCCACTTTATTCATGATCCCATTGGATGATGACCAGGATGGCTTGGGAAAGAGGCTGACTGCTAGTCACAGATGGCTCAACCTTTCCAGGTAATTATTAAAATCTTCTTCTGCTGAGGTCACCCTTTGCTGATCATTCACATGGGACACAAATATCTTCAAGTTTTTGCCCCTTCAGAGACATCTGTTCCCCTACTTCTTCCCCAGATTTCCTTGCCAATAATTTTCCACCCATGTTCCTTCTAAATCCCTGACCATCCAGCCAAACCATTGGCCAGAGCCCATGAATCAGTATCTAGCTGCATATCTTGCCATTTCTCTTTCTAAGCAAAGTGAGGGCTTTGGTCTAAATATTTGTGTGCCTCCCAAATTCATGTTGTCACCTACCCCCCCCCCAAGTGAAGGTATTCAGAGGTGAGGCCTTTTGGAGGTGATCAGATTGTGAGGGCAGAGAAGTAACTTTCTGCTGTTTATGAGCCACCCAGCCTATGGTATCTTGCTATAGCAGCCTGAACAGACTGACAGTGAGAAAGTAGGTAATTTGTTCAAGTTTCTACTCCCTCGGAAGATTTCCCTTCAACACTGTCTTTCAGCGATGTTCCAGAAAGGGGCTGTGGTGTTGCAGCTGTTCAGTTTTAGGTGTGCCTGCATATCCTGCAGAACCATCTAGGAATGAGTTCTGCTGTCAAGCGTAGGAGATTCCTCGTGAGGCCATCCGTGTAGGCTGGGAGAGGAGGGCAGTGTAACCGGATTGAGGACCATGGACATTGTGACCATTTCTTCATGTAACTTACTTGAGCTTTGGGGCCTGCTCAGACCCAATCACATGCAAAACACTGCCATCTAATGAGAGTGCTGCTGTGGACACCCAGTTTGGTAGGTCAGATAACACCCAGTTCATGACGGGCAGCTCAGGTTGCATGATAATTTGGTGGCATGTGGTTAAGTGTTCAGTCTCTTTTAAGACTCAATAGCAGGTCAAGAGCTATTTCTCAAAGAAGAGTAGTTATCTTTGAAGGATACCAGGACATTGTTTCTCAACCCCAAGGGCGTGTGCTGTGTATGATTGACCTGTAGGGACCTGTCCAGGGACCCACCAGCATCCTTATCTGCCATTAACATCTTCAGTCATCACTGGATCTGTTCCAGCAAATGGCCCAAGTGGCAGAGTAGCTTGTACAGTAGCTTGGACCTGGGGCAGAGCCTTTTCTTATTCTGCACTCGCTTGAAACTAGCAGCTTTGCAGATCCCTTGGTAAGTGGGCTGGACAGTACACCCAAATGAAGAATACATTGCCTTCAAAATCCAAAGAGTTCTTTGAGGCAGTGTTCCCCCCCCACCCCCTGATAGCAGAGAGGCCAGGTACTACAAATTATCCTTCATCTTGGAAGGGATATCTTGACATGTTTTATACTACTGGTACCTAGATATTTCACTGAGGTAGAAGATCCCTTAATTTTTGTTTATTTATTTTCCACTCTCTTTTATGCAACAAGTCTGGAATGGTTGCTACTTCTTGCTTGCTAGTTTTGATTGGTGTAATGTGATCCATGTAATAGGCCAGCATGATATCTTGTAAAAGGGAAAGGAGAACAACGACCCTGCGAACTCAGTTACGACATCGGGCTGGACAGGTCACAAACCCCCGAGGTAGGACAGTGAGGGTGTGTATTCCTCTCCTTACCAGCTGAGGGTCCACTGCTTCTCCTGGGCCTTATGGACAGGGATGGAGAAACAGTCATTTGCCAGGTTAATAGCTGCATACCAAGTAACTGCGGATGTGTTCATTTGCTGAAGTGATGAAACCACATCTGACACAGCAGCTGCTACAGGACCTCCCACCTGGTCGCTTACAATAATGCACTGTCATTTCCCAAGATCAGTCTGTCTTCTGCACAGGCCAGGTAGGTGAGTTTAATGGGAGTATGGTGGGAATCACCACCCCTGCCTCTTTCAACCCCTTCAGAGTGGCCCTAAGCTCAGGGATCCCTCCTGGAATGCTTGAATATTGCTTTTGATTCTATTTTTCTAGGTAGAAGCAGTTCTAGCAGCTTCTGCTTGGGCTCCACTTCCCACATAAGAGAACCAGAGTGGGAATTATGCTAGCTGCTAAGAATATTTATATCAGTTATGCCATCTGCAACTGGAGAAATAATCACAGGATGTCTTATAAGAAGCACAGCTTCCTACAGCTCCAATGATCACCTGACTTCCATAACCCCTCAGCCTGGCAGTGGCCACAGTGAGGCTTTGGTCTCTAGCAATTAGTGTTGGTTTAGAGCCAATGTCTAGTCATCCCTGGAAGGTCTGATTACTTCCTTTTCTCCAATTTATAGTTACACTGGTAAAAGGCCATTGGTTTTCTGGGGGCAGAGGCTGGAAATAAGACTAACAGTATAAAGTTTTGGTAGTGGATGGGAGTTTCTCCTTCAAGGAGATCTGCATCCCCTTTATTCAAGGGGTTTTGGATCTATAAACCGGCTCAAGTCTGGGAGTTGAATGAGGGACCATGACTCTGTATTTTTATAATTCAGATTAGACTTTTGCCCAAGTGACCTAGAACATTTCTGCTTATACAGATCAAGTAAGAATTTAGGAGGCTTCCTTCCTATTTTGCGTTTGGAAACACAGTGATCAATTAGTCAGTGGCATAGGTCTTCATGAGTCAGACTATTCTGATGACTGTTCATTATAGTACCCACTCCCACCCTGTCTTTGGCAGTGAATGTTGCCCCTTGGCCCCTGCCACCCCAGGATCTAATTACTCTTATTGCATTTAAGTTCTCCAATTCACTGATTTGCATTTCCCCTTGACCTATAGAGAACTATGACAGAACTCTTCAAGGATGCCAGGGTCCCCCTTACAAATGTATTTCTCACAATATTAGTGAAATATATGTCTTCTAGACTCTTCTAGTATAGGTGAGTAGCTCTTAGATGATAAATGCATTCTCACATACCATTTTCCTTAACCATTTGAATGTGTCATTGTTTTTTTTTTTCTGCATTAAACCAAAGCAGGTCTTCCATTGGCAAAGAAAAATCATCAAAATTTGGGAGCTCAATGTGCCCATTCTGATTTATAGTATTCCATTCTTTCCCAGTCACGGGCTTCACTTTAACGGTAGACACCCTGCAAGGCTGAGAGTCCACTTTGTGTTTTAATTCAGTCAGTCGCAGGATGAGATTCTGCATTTGATTTTCAGCAGTTGCAACCCTGTGGCTACAGGATATAATGATCTCCTTTAGGGTGCATATAGAAGAAGAGTTTAGGTCATGTACGTGGCCCTTTAGCTGACAATTTTTTTAAGGCTTGCTTTCTTTCTCTCTTTCTTTCTTTCTTTCTTTCTGAGGGGTTGAGAGAGAGAGAGGGTGAGCAGGAGGAGGGGGCAGAGGGAGAGGGAAAGCAGACTCTCTGCTGAGCAGAGCTCAGTGTAGGGCTTAATGAAGGGCTTGACACAGTGCTGGATCCCAGGACCCCGAGAGCATGACCACTTAACCAACTGAACCACCCAGGTCACCTGAGGTGGCAATTTGAATCCCTAAGCTCATTCTTTTCTTTTACCATTTTCTCCAGTGACATTAAAAACAACCAACTAATTTCATTATATTTGTTATATTTCCAAAAGTGTTAGAAAATATCATGTACATACTCACCCAACTCCTTGCTTCTATACTTAGTGATTAGGATGGTCAACTAGAGATATTTTGTAGATCTCTCTTGCCAGATCATGCCATGTACTATCAGCACTCTCTTTACTACTGGAAATAGAGTCATCGACATCTTTAAATCTAACCAAATTAGACACTCAATTCCAGAGACCCTGGAGCCAATTCAGAATACTCACCCTTAAGATTCTGTTCTTTAGACCCCCTTTCAGTATCAAAATCTGTATCCATCTGGGTCCAGAGAAACAGAATCAGTACCAATTTCAAATAAAAAAAATAATATATAATTCCTCATACCTAATTCTCCCTCTCTTTATGTAGAGAAAGAGATGTATTATAAGGAATTGGCTCATGTGATTATGAATGGTGAGAAGTCCAAGATCTACAGTCAGGAGGTGGAGACCCAAGACAGCAGGTAATACATTCCCACTCTAAGTCTGAAGGCCTTAGAACCAAGTCTGAACTGATCCGAAGGCAGGAGAAGACTGATGTCCCAGATTGAGGACAACAAGGTGGAGAGAGAGAATTCTTTTTTACTCAGGCTTTTATTCTGTTCACATCTCCGCAGGATCCGATGGAGCCACCCATCTTGGGGAGGGCCATCTGCTTTACTTAATCTACCAAATTAAATGTGAATCTCATTCAGAAACATCCTCACTGACACACCCAGAAATAATATTTACCCTAATATCTGAACAATCTGTGACCTAGGCAAGTTGACACATAAAATTATCACACTTCCTAATAATGATTTATATCCTCCTTCTATGGAAAATTTAAGAGTATTTGTAATTATTTAAAGATATTGGATATATGTTAATTTTCAGCCCATGTGGTGATGCTTGAAAGTTCAGACAGCCACCTATTGAACAAATTCTAAAGACTTTTTCTTTGTCTTCCAATATTTGGGTGAGAACTTTGTGAGCTTCCAAGCTCATTGTCATCCCTTCAATCTCCTTTAATGGATCTTCTCAAACCTTGGTTTGTATAGGCATCATCTGGGGATATTAGTAAAAAGACAGATGCTGCGATTCTGATTTGGAAGAACTGGGAAAGGTCCCAGAATTCTGTATTTTTAATCAGTTCTCCAAATAGTTCTGATACCAGCCAACCATATTCACACTTTGAGAAACACTGACCTATGTCATAGCCATCAACAAATAATGGGAAATTTGTGGCTTTACAGGCAGTCTGTGACTTAAGAGTAACATTGAATTTTTTTCTTTTATCTTGAGAGACTTATTTTTAAAAAAAGATTTTTTTCCCCTAAAAATATTTCAAACCCATGTTCTTTTGTAGTTTTACACAATGTGCTTGTCATGTGGCTGGCATTCCTGAGGCCCAAGATGAAGAGCATTTAATAGGTATTCCAGTCCTATTGCTCTGCTCTTGGAAACACAATTTCTCATTTTGCATCTGACCTTCTACATATCATTATGCAGCCCTTCAACCTCACTTGATCCAATTTGTCATTAGCCTGAGAGAGGCTGTCGGCTCTGCTGTGTCCTGATGCATGATTGCTACAGCTCCCACATTTTTTTCTCCTCTTAGCTTTTCTTCTTCCTCATTGCTAGACTTACCCACATATTTCATTGAGACATAACAGAGAAAAATAACGGTTGGGATAATGAGCCTGAAATTAATAATCTCCTTTAATAAGCTTTCTTTCTTGTTGATGCCCTTTAATGAATATATGTAAGCTGTAGGAAGGGGAGCCAGTATCAGGGCCATAAAGGGCTTTCTCATTATTCAAATTCTGGATGGAAGATGAAAATTTAATGTCATCTCTAATAACTGTTGAAAATTTGCTATCACCCTTGTTCTTTACCAGTGAAGTACCTGTGATAAATTTATTAAGCTTTTGTCTTTGTTCTGTCTACATAGAACACTGTGAATAAAACACACTGGTTGGCAGGTCTCTACCATTTATTTATTTATCTATTTATTTATTTATAGATTTTATTTATTTGAGAGAGAAACAGAGACAGAGAGAGCACAAGCAGGGGGAGAGGCAGAGAGAGAAGGAAGAGCAGACTCCCTGCTGAGCAGGAAGCTCTACGTGGTGCTCAATCCCAGGATCTGGAGATCATGACCTGGGCCAAAGGCACACACTTAACCATCTGAGCCCCCCAGGCGCCCCTGCCATTTAGATACCATCTTACACAAGGGCTAGCTACTGTCAAGGTGAGAAAGGTGAGAAAGACGGATAGCTTGGAGGTAGCAAGAGGTCTATAGTAGTTTCAGATCTGGACTAGTTAGGCTACACAGACCATTCAATAGATCTATGCTGATCAGCCATAGCCACCAGCCACAGGTGGCTATTTAAATTTAAGTGTTTTTATTAAGTTAAATAAGATTTATAAGTCAGTCTTTACCACATTTTAGGGGCTCAAAAGCCGCATGTGGCTAGTTGCTGCATATTAGATCAAGCAATACAGAACATTTCCGTCAGAAAGTTCTATTTGACAGTGATACATTAGATTCTCCCAGTCTAGCAAACCTACCTGAGCAGATTAAAAAAAGCAAATACCTTCTATGTAAAGTGCTGGCATTATTGTTTATTTCCATTAATCTCTTGAGTTAAAGTGATTTTCACAAAAGATGTATTCTAGAAATTTCCACTGAGGACTGTGCTGAGTGGCCCTAGGCCTGTGCCAGATGTGATAGATTTTTGAAGTGTGAATATGTTTTTATCTAAAAAGCTGGTGCTTTCACCAGAGTCCCTGGACTTATAGGTAGTGGCTGAGAGCTCTATGATGATTATATGCCTCACAAATTTGCCTTATTCTTTGTTTTTAATTGGAGTACAGAAATAGTTGTTTTAAACTATATATATTACCAGGTGGGTATTTACTGCTTAAGAAAATCTGAAAAACAAACACATGTGGAAATGATTTTCCACATTGCGAAATAATTGTTTGCTTTATATTAAATAAAGGAATTTAAAAAAATTTTCTTTGTATTAAAAAAGAAATTCCTGAAATAGCAATGTTCTTTAATGAAATTAAGATCCAATCAGGTGAATTTTTGCTTGGGCTCTTAAATTCCTATCCAAGAATATTAATTTGATCATGGTGTTATTTCCAAAGCATATGGATCTGCCCTTCAGTGACAACCCCAAATAACTGCTTTCCAGGTCCTTGCCAGAGATTTCAACCTTCAATTTATGTAATCACATCTTCTATAAATATGTCTGGGTGTAAAACAGTAATGCAGACTTTTACCAAAAATGCCTAGTTGGGCTCATTACTATACCTTCATCAAAACAAGAAACTATCATTAAAAAAATATAAGTATTATTTCCTATCACTATTTCAGTTATCCCCACAGTGACTTAATGTTTTCAACCCCAATTCAACTATCTGAATAAGTTACCTGCTATAAAATAGAGAAGATAGGTTGCTTTAGCAAAATTCAGGGCAAAAGGACAGACAGCATGCTGGGTAGCCCTAATAGTTACTTCTTTGGAAAGTAAACAATAGCCAAGACATGGAACCGGCCCATGTCCTCACACACACGGCAATATTATTCAGCTATAAAAAAGAAGGAAATCCTGTCATTTGTGACAACATGAATGAACTTGAGGGCATTATGCTAGATAAAGTTAGAGTAAAATACTGTATGATCTCACTTATAAAGGAGGGGGGAATCAGGGAGATGTTGGTCAAGGGTATAAACTTCCAGTTGTAAGATAAATAAGTTCTAGGGATCTAATATATAGCTTAGTGAGTATAATTAAAAATACTGTATTTTACACTTGAAATTTTCTAAGTGAGTAGAACTTGAATGTTCCAACCACAGACACAAACAGAAGTAGCAGTAATTCTGTAGATATTGCAGATGTTAATTGACCTTTACTGTGGTTACCATTTTCCAGTATATAACATATAACAAATCATTACAATGTATCTTAAGCTTATACAGTGTTGTCATTTATATGTCCATAAAGCTGGGAAACAAACAAACAAGCCAGGAAAGTGAGATCTCCATTCAGTTATTCACATTAAATAAAAAATAAAAATGTTAAATGTAACATTGTATTTTGCAAAGTTCCTTTTGCATCTTATGTGTGTTTTGCACATTATTTATTATTTAGTTACATTATAGTACATATTTGTTGCAATGAGAAGGAAAGAGTACTTCATAACCAATATATTTGAATATTATATACAAACTTACCTGCTAATAAGTTAAGTAATAATTAAGTAGTTTCTTATTATGTAGGCATCTTTGAGGGAAATATTATATAGTGTTTAAGAGTAATTTAGTGACATTTGGGGGAAATTGACTGGAGGGTTCATATGCATTCATAACACATTCTTATTTTTTTTAATATAATGAAATGCAGGCTCCTGTCTATTTATTATTCCCCACATTTTTGAAGAATGGACTTGATTAGATTATGAGGTTTATGTGTATATATATAAATATATATATTGCCAATATAATGAATGAAGATGACTTCTGGTTTTAATCTGTATTTTTCCCATTACTTACAAGATGATATCTTTATATTTATTGATTGTTATTTACATTTTCCTATTTGTTTTTGTGTTTTCTTATTTTTATATTGTGGCAAGCATCTTAAAAAATTTACCTGGTGTAGAAAAATCAATTGAGACTCTTTAATGACATAGTTATGTCCGTGAAACCACCACACAGTGAAGGTAATGAATATATCCATAACCCCCCAAAGTTTCCTATGCTTTTGTAATGTCTTCCTTTTGAGAGGGTCACTCTGTCTCATCTCATTAGTAGGTAAGAGTGACAGTTTCAAGACAGCCAGACCGTCAACGCTTTCATCCATTACTTAGTTACTTCCTGTTCCGAGAGGTTTCCTATATGACGTGTCTGCAGAGCCCCTCTTGAGAAAGATGCAGGCATTTCCGTTCATTCCAGTTAAGAAACCAAAGCTGTAGTAGACGGAGGCAGAGGGAGATACAGATATGACCTATCCATAAATGTCAGCGCACAGTGGAAAACCCCATACACTGCAGAGAGCATGGGGCTCTCATTCTACAGGAGGGGCGGCCCAGAGAGGAAAAGCAGCTCTCCCTGCTCTCTCACTCTTTCCAGCCTGTCCACCTGTGTCCATTTTCATTTTCCTGAATTGCAGTGTTCCTTTCTGTAACCGTCTTTGAGCCTTCCTCTTCCTCTGCATTCAATACTCATCCTTCGTTTATTCTCCACGTTCTTTCTCACCCAACCTTTATATCTGAGCTCAAGTGTCATTTCCTCAGGGAAGTGTTTCTAGATCTCTCTTTTTTTTTTATTCCTCGCATTATTGAACTGTTCCTCAAAGCTTTTGTTGCATTATGGCTTTTAAATATTACAGTATTTGACTAATGCCTCCATCCTCCATTAGAACATAAGTCCCCTAGATTCAGAGAATGTGTTTGTTCCTGCACACCATTTTATCCTCAGCAACAGTGTAGTATAGGCCTGGATGACTTTACAGTTGCCTTGCTCTGCTAGCAACCTTGGCATGGCTCTGATTAAATCTGTACATGCTACGGAGGGGAGGGCATTTGAAAACCACGGGAAAACTTTGCCGATCTATTCCTCTCATTTGTTCACAGGGCTTATTGTTTTTTGTGGAGTTATACTCATTTAACCTAACGTTTAAGTAGCATAAAATTTTGTAAATTTCTAATGACTGAATTATAGTGGTTTCTCCCAGATTTGCTGTAGATATAATCTAGGGCCAGTGGGGGTCCTTTATGCATGAGCCTCCTTGAAGGAAGAACAGAAATTGACCAGAGTCTGGTGCCTATAAGGATTTCTAGTCTGTGTATCCCTAAGATCTACTACAAGTATCTCTAGATGGAGCTATTTAACCTCTTCTCTTATAAACTAAAGCTATAAGAAATGAAACCAGAGGAATCTACCTATATTGTTTGTTTCTAGAATTCTAGGCCACAATTTTTTAAGATGGTTTAATGCTGGAGGTTCCAGATCATGTGCGTTGATTTCTTTCTTCTCTTTCTCTTTTTCCTTACTCCCAAAGCTAGCTATGTCTCTAAATGCCATGTATGAACAAAATAACTCTTTATTTGGTCTGATAAGCATAAGGGGTAGAAAATAAATTATAATTAATTTTGGTTAGAATAAATTATGGTTAATACAGAGAGAGAGAAAAAGAGGGAGAGAGAGAGAGAATATGGAAGAGTATATACATATATACACACGCAGTAGCTCTTTCTATATTCTAAGTACCTATACACTGTCTTTTAATCCTCAAAATAAATCTGTGTTTTCTGTAGATGCCTATGAGTTACTGTAAGTTAAATAGAAAACCTTGTCTTAAGCCCTTGGACATGCCGTTTAGTGTGTGTCTTAGGTGATGCCCTGAATCCTCACTCTAGGTTTAATTCTGTATTTTATCCTGCATACCCAGTTCAAATGCTTCTCCTTTCGTGCAGACTTTTAATGATTTTTGAGCTTATCTTTCTGGACAAGGAGCTCTCCTTGAAGGCAGACACTGTGTCCTGGTCGTGGTTATATCCCTACTCTCTGGAACTGTCTTATCCAGTATATTAGTCATCAGCCACATGTGGCTAATTGAATTTAAATCTAAATTAATTAAAACAAGATGAAATTAAAATTTCAGTTCCGCAGCTCTATTAGACACATTTCAAGGGCTCAAGAGTCACCATATGTGGCTGGTAGTTACTCTAGCAGACGAGCATTACATGAACATACCCATCACCGCAGAGTTCTATTGACAGCATGTCTAGGGCAGTGATCTGTCCATGAACTCATTCATTAATTCAACTCATCAATATTTAATGAGTGCCTTTTTTGAGGTAGGCGTTGTCTAGACACAGAGATAGAGTGAAAAACAACAAGAGCAAACGACAACATGGTATCTCTCTGAATGAATCCTAGCATTTTGTTGGTGAAAGTAGAAATGAAGCAAGCCAGAATTAACAGGTACATGTCTAACAATTGACTATTTGGAATTCAGTGTCAAAAGGTCCATTCTGGAATGATCTAAGCAGGGCTTACTGTCATTCAGAAGCACATCCCAGTGGAAGCATTTCCTCTGCCCTTTGCCCCTATGACCTAGGGCAGAGGGTCTCTAGGCAATATTGGTATCAGAGTACAGATATCTGCTGCTTTTTTCCCTGGAACTATTAGTGGGATAAGAGCTTAGCAGATTTTATAAACTTTCTTAAAAATATGTACCATTTTCCAGCTCAGATGTGTAGGCATCTAAACTACATTTCCTACTAGAAGTGGGAGGAGAGAGAAGGCATTTAACACAGCAGGAGGACTATTAGTGAGCTGAAATAGCACTGAACATGAGCAAAATCTTTGCTGGTTCCCTGTGCCCATGGCCTTGGGGGCTTTTTGCTTCATTTGCTTTCATTATTTTCCTCTTCTCCTTTTCGAAAACCAGTTTAACATGCTTCACACCATCAAAGGCAGACAGGGAATAATAAAGACGCCTCATGAAGGACTCTACACCATTATGCGATGATAATATGCTAATTATCTGAGAATCAGCCCCCATTCTGTTGGTAAATAAAGAGGACTCACAAATAGATAATGCGGCTGTAAATTTCCTGATAATTGGTGTGATCCTCATTTTAAGTCATCCCAAGTGACCAGATTGTATTCCCTGAGCAAGTGTGGAGAGGTGTTTACGTGGTGGCTGTGTCTGAAAACTTGCATGATGGATGGGCTTCCTCTCCGCACCAAGGAGGGAGACTGTACTTGCTGACAAAGAGGGGTGGAGATAAAATAGTGACCTTCTGTGTTGGATGGGCACATAGAGTACGTGCAACTCTGTAAATTGGGAAAAGAAAAGTTTTCCCTTGAAACGAGCGATGCATTTTATTTTAGAAACTTCTGGATTCTAGGACAAAAAGAATAATTCTGTCATTGGGGATGACGGGGTTGATGGTAAATTCTTGTGCCTCCCAACATCCGAGGCAGTCCAGGGTTTGATGTTGGGCTTTTATACAACTACAGGTAGAATTATGAGAGGAAAATAACACATAATTTCAAAGGAGACTAGAATTTTTCTCTGCTTCCAGGCAAGATTTTATTGATTTAAGTAGTTGAAAATGACATCTGCCTGAAAATAATGTTTAAGTGATTTCATTCCATATTTGGTGAAATAGAGTGAGCTGGATTTTATCCTTTAAGCTCATGTACAGTTATAGTCATTTCTAATTTTATCTCTTAAAATTTTATATTCCTTGTAGGATAGTTGTTTAAAGGTCACAAAAGGAATGCTAATGGCAAAATACATATCAATAGAGAGCATGAAATGATAATAATTCTTTTCATCAGATCTGTCAATTGAAAATCCATCTGGTTTAAATTTCCATGTACCACATGATGATATCTTTAGTATCATAAAAAAATGTTAAAAAGAAAGCTATATTTATGTCTACTTTATTCTTTCATTTTGTAGAACAGAATCTTGCAAATAGTAGTTCAAAATATTTTCATGCTATCTTTCAATAACTAAGCCTGCTAATTATAAGAAGTAATTCAGAAAGCAAGATTTCAGAGTATCATATAATAGAAACACATTTTTGTCTTCTTTTGATGCTAAAACTATAGGTGATGTTTAATCTGTATTGGAATATATATTTGGCCCATATAAACACAAATATGGCAGCTTACAATTCACTTAAATCATTGATTTAGGGGCACCTGGATGGGTCAGTTGATTAAGCATTGATTCTTGATTTCAACTCAGGTCATGATCTTAGGGTTGTGAGATCAAGCTCTGCATTGGCTCTGTGCTGAGCATGGAGCCTGCTTAGGATTCTTTCTCTCCCTGTCCCTCTGCCTCTATCCCTGTCGTGGTTCGCATGCTTTCTCTCTCTCTTTCTCAAAAGTACTGTAAAAAATTAAATTAAATTAAAAATCATAAGTAATTTAAATAAATTATTCCCTTAAAAATATCCCCTTTAAAGAGTAGATGTAAGAATTAGTATATGTCATGACATTAGATAATTATTAGCATAATCTGTAATGATTTATTGATCTAAAAGATTTTAGTCTTTATTATAACTCACACAAAGTGATGAAATGATTTTAGAAAATCCTAATAGGATGGGGTTTCTATATCATAATTACTCTGAAATGAGTTTGTATGTCAAACAATATTGAGATAATTTAATAAACTCTAAGACATTTTTGTTAAAAGTATTTGTTGATAGCTTTCAAATTATCTCTCTCTCCCTCTTTACTTCCTATTTTAAAAATATATTATTTAATATTTCAGAGCTGTCCCAAGTCTCTTGGAAATTGGACTTGATCCTCAACATATTTTGAGAACACAGAAGTTCAACTCCTAGAACCTGAAACCATTGCCATTTTGTCTTGCCTATCCGATGGATACTCCCACCTAGCTCTTTCTCAATTTGTGCCTTAAAATATATCCCAATTCAAAAAATGACAGCTTATTTTAATTCTAACATTTATTTTATGGCCTGAGCATGATGTAATGGAAATCTAGGGCTTGTTGTGGACATTTGGTGGTAGTGGTGGTGGTGGTGGTACTTGGTTCCCAAGCAACCACATTCTTTCCTAGTTAAGGGAATTTCTTTATTGAACTTGGATAGTCTCAGACTCTAGGATGAAGACACATGAACTGTTCTTATCAGCTGGTGTTCCTGATAAGGATTTAGAAAGGGTACAAGACTAAAGGAGTCACTTAGAATTCATGCATGGTAGTAGTAGAATAATTCACTGGCAAAGCACTGGGTGTGGTCTGAGTAATATCCTAATGAAAGGGTTCCTATGGGGTGATCGGGGCTGCCTGGTCTTCTTTGATTCTCATTGGATTTTTGGGCAATGTTTTTGAAGCTTCCATAGAGATTGTGTATGCTAGCCCATTATTTTCTAATAATTCAAGTTGTCCTGTTTAAGATAGCTGGAGCTGGTGTATGTTTCTTATACTTGAGAATCCTGCCTGATGCCACTTCATACTCTAGAATTCAGAATTTAGTTTTATTATTATTATTATTTTTTTTTTCTGGAGAATGAGATGTGATGTTGACATCTCTAGAGATCCTATTTCTTAGGAAAGCTTGACTCTCATAAATACTACATTTCAAGTGGTCATTGTGAAAATGACTCCAAGAGGCCATTTCCTTCAGCCACTCTTGCAGAAAAGTTAGAGGATATTGGAGAGTCAAGTAGAAAAATATGGTGTATGTGTCTGACTCATAGCCTCTATTTTTTTTTTCATTTATTAACATATAATGGATTATTTGTTTCAGGGGTACAGTTGACTCAATAGCTTCTTATCCACTGTCCTGTCCATCATGGCTGCCATGTGACAATCTGTGACTTCCTTTGTCACAGACTAAAGGTGTCTGATAGAAAATGGGAAAAAACTGCTTCCCATTCTCTCCAAGCCTGGATATCATAGGAAGCAGGATAAAGGTAGCTGAGATCAAGGGGCTTTGCTCAAATCACTGAGAATCAGAGGAGGGGAATGTATCTAGTGATTGTAATACCAAAATTAAATTATAATATCAATATTTTAGTATTTATTTTGTGTTAATATGAATGTGTGATATTAACAGACATTTTAATAGTATCCAGGATTATTACCTTAAAAAACCAATGACACATAATGTTTAATATATTTCAAATGTAAGAAAGCATCAATGAGTTATAAAAAATGTAAGAAATATAAAAAATTTTAAATATTTGTTAGTTGACAGATTATGCACATTTTTAGCAGAATAAATTTGGAAAAGATAAAATATTCTAAAAATAAAGCTAAATACTACCAAAAAATGAAAAATAATGAATCATAAAATTAGAATACATTTGTGAAATAATGATTCACTATATTAGAATATATTATTTGATAGTTATAGGTGATATATATTATTTGACAATGGACTATATTATTTGAGCTTTCGGAAAAGTGTGGTCTTAAACAACAAAATGCATTGGTAGTATCATTATTTAGTCACGAGTGTATTATAAGTTTTTCTAGCTCCTGAAGCAGCCCTTTCCAAATCTACACTAGCAGAACAATGGTGAAGAGAGTTACAAAGGAATGCTAGATATTTTTCTCAGATATTTTTATCTTCAAATACTTTCATCTCTTGTTTCAATATTTTAAGATCTTCTTAAACAACTTTTCTTTTAGGAACCACAAACTTTTTTTGAAATCAATTTGTAGTTTTGTTTCAAAGGAAGTATTTCCAGACTGTACACAACTGTATTTATGTTTTGTTTCCATCATGTATATAGAGGGATTGTTATACAGCATTCCCTGTATCTTTTTCAGTCATGTTGATATTCTACTTGTTCAGAGATCTTTGAATTAAAGTAAGAATTATTCTCACAATGGAAGCTTTGCTCTGTGGATTCCTTCACCCCTCCTCTCTACTTTGTTGAACATGAGGAAGGTTATAGAAGAACACTATTAAAAAGTGTTTGTTTGATTTGAAATTTAGTGGTACGTAAAATTCTCTAGGTGATTTCTTCAAATCTTTTTGAATGGGTGAAATAATGGTATCACACTAAGAGAAGTATGATATTTTATTTATTTCTTTTTAAAGGAAGATTTTTTAAAATTATTTATTTATATGACAGAGAGAGAGAGGGATGGTGGGAGAGTACAAGTAGGGGGAGTAACAGAAAGAGAGGGAGAAACAGGCTTCCCACTGAGCAGGGGAACTGATGTGGGGCTTGATCCCAGGACCCTGGGATCATGACCTGAGCCAAAGGCAGATGCTTAACTGACTGAGCCCACCCAGGCACCACCAGAAGTATGATATTTTAGGAAATAAAAAGACCATGTTATACCAGAATAACAAAAATTTACATGATAATCACGAAGCACCACTAGCTGGGAATTTCATCAAACTATGGATTAGAAGGTTAGCAGAGAGGATTCTAAAAGCACATCCCTATGAGAGACTTCGAAACATACTCCTATTTACCAGAGACCCACTAGGACCAACCCATGGAAGGAGTCAAACCACCTGCCCTGATGACACAGAGAAAATTGGGAGTGGGGAGATGTTTGAAGTCAGAATGCCCATGAAAAATTTTGCATTTCATAATCACCAAAGGAAACATAAAAAGAAAACAATTACGATTACAACTCAGTGGACTAGCATTTATGTCTAGGATACAGCCTTTGTGACTAAGGGTCAACCAGCATTTCTAGAAACCTCCTTGTCAGTCAAGTTTACATTATTGGGTATGTATGTTTATATCTCAATAACTATATTGTTAAATAAGTCATTTATTTTGGGAGGCATCTATTGATATACCTTGAACTTCATACCCTTAACATTCTTACCATTTACTGTATTGCTACTGCTGTGTGTGTTGGGAATTAGAACTCTACTCTCACCACTGGGTGTGTTGGGAGGATAAGGATGCGATATACCCTAGAAATTGAAGCACAAACTGAATCAGTGCCATACAGAATTGTATTATTCCAGTTCTTATGTACAAGTATTCCCAGGATCATACCTCATTTTTCTTTTGTCATCACAACTTTTTTGAAATACTGATGTATTTCACCACTCAAAGCTTCTTCCAGCTTTCATTCATACAGTGGTGTTTAGCAATTTCCAAGCCTGCACAGATGTTTATAGTTCCCTTTATTATGT
This sequence comes from Mellivora capensis, assembly GCA_004024625.1. Classification (NCBI taxonomy): domain Eukaryota; kingdom Metazoa; phylum Chordata; class Mammalia; order Carnivora; family Mustelidae; genus Mellivora; species Mellivora capensis. The sequence goes on from PISX010019955.1 coordinate 27,192, forward strand.
CTAACTCAACCAATCCATAGTTATCTACTGATTGTTACCTTTTTTTTTTTTCCTTGACCATTGCTTGGAAGTGACTTAAGCTGCTATAATACTTGGATTTTAACATCCAGGGTGATGATATACTTTGAAACTTTAGCAGTCTCTCAGGCACATTTACACTTTCTTGTCACCCAGGGTGGTTTAAGTGTTCATCAGAAAACAACATGGTGGCAGGACAAGAGGCCATTGTAAGGTAAACAGATTTCGTGAGTGTATGTTCAGCTGAAGAGAGCAAAGTGTGATGCCTTCATGTCAGTGTCAGAGAGCATTTGCTTGTGTTTCCTCTACTACTTTAGGGGTCATGAGAACTATATATGAGCCTTACTGCAAATCTTACGATGGATTTGCATATTTAAACATAAAAAATGGTTTGAGACAAATCACATTGTATTAAATCAGCCCCACATAGGGCGGTGCTCCAAGAGAAACATATGCATTTAAAGCATGCCAAACATGAATTGTAAATGTCATCCAATAGGGAGCTCACGTGAATTTTTAATGTCTCTTCACAAGGAATTTTTGAAACCCAAGATCCTGTGGTGTCGGAGCATTGTTTCTGTTGTGGTTCTAGTCTGGATTTCCCTCTTCCCACCCCCCAACCCCACCGCCCCCGCCACCTTTTTTTTGCCCCAGGCTATTTCAAGGCAGGAATGGGCTACTTCAGTAAATATTTTGTGATTACCTGTAATGTGTCAGGTAATGTTCTAGGTTTAAAATATTACTGCACCTGAAAGAAGGAATCTTTGTCTGATTCATTCCCCTTTGTGGACAGATTTCTCTCTCTGTTCAGAAGGGACCAAGGGTCCATTATTCTTCCTGGGCAGTACATGCTCCCTGAGAAAGCTCGGGATTTGAATGTTGAACTCCTGTTAACAAGTAATCCATCCTCTGGGGAAAGATGACAGCCTCCATGCTGCTCCATACATAGATCAAAGGGAGCAGCTCTTTTAAAAGATGTTCTATTCTTAGCTTGGAATGGAGTAAACTGAACCCACGTAGCTTTAAAATGTCCCCCAGAATGCCTAAAATCTGACAAACAAAAGAACACTTGTTATTCCTTAGCAGTCTGTTAAGACATTTAAAAAGGCTTGCCAAATGAAAAGCAGCATATGCACACATGGCACACCAAAATCGTGAGAAACCTATGCTTTGCTTGACAGCACATGTTTCCAGCCGGGTTTTGATGTCTGTGTTGCTTTGTTCGTGCTATCTCTGAGTGTCACAGCAGACAGGAAGTCTTCAAACAGCAAGACCTTGTCAAGAACATGATCAACTTTTTCAGGTCATGGGTGTAACATAATGTTTTGAAATGACACGTTTTTTTAAAAAGTAGTAAGTCTTCACTTCAGGTCTTACATTCATCTTTTGTACATGTTAAAGGAATGCTATGTTCAAAATATTAGTACAATGTCAAATGGAGACTCAGTTTTAGAGACAGCTATTGTAAAGTATTGATATTCATTATTTGTGCTCCCCAAAATGGCTCTTTTAGATTATTCTCTTTGAATTTGTCTGTGAATATTCTATTTGAATATATTGCCTGTGGAGAGGGGTTGTCAAGGAGAGAGTTAGTTAAAAATATTTGTGTCTTTGGTTGTTTATTTGTGTGTGTGTGTGTGTGTGTGTGTGTGTGTTTAGAATGAGAGAGAACTCAAACTTATGTTTAATTGAAGGGTACTGCATTTGTGTATTGAAATCTGTATTTTGTCCAATTTTAACACATTGCTCACTCTGACATATCCAGTAATGAATATCATGATGCCTTGATTGTCTCCTTTTCAAAATAATAATTGTAAATGATGTCATACTTTTTATCTTTATTCAGTTGGTGGACTGTCTGCCTGTTGTAAGCCTTTTGTCATTTCACTGTTCATGAATACTTTTATCAGGGAGGAGGCAGGAAAATGCAAAATTTCAAAACAAAACTCTCACATCTTTGTTGATAGCACTGGCAAGAGATTTGGAAAAAGCTGTGTTTGTTCTCTGACTACCCTCTTGTCCACAGAAATGGAAACAAGAACCTCTTTGAGAATGGGACCAAGGTGCAAAAAGGAGGAACAGAAAGAAGAAAGCAGGTGGGTGCTATCTGTTAAGAACACCAGGCGTACTCTTCGGGTGTGTCGTTTGGTTACACACTGTGACTTTGGAGGGATTCCTCAATACCTCCTACATCAAAAAATATTACTTGAAAAAATTTTAAGGACTTTCATTTCACCACCAGAAATAAGGCTAAAATCCCTTGGAACTGGTCAGGTCATGATCCCAGGGTCCTGGGATCCAGCCCTGCATCAGTCTCTCTGCTCAGTGGGGAATCTGCTTCTCCCTCTTCTCCCAGCTTCTCTCAGTATCTATCTCTCTTTCTCTCTCTCTCAAATAAATAAATAGAATCTTTAAACAAAAATGTTGTCCCTTTAAGAAGTCCTACCACTAAGCAGAAGTGCTTGTTTCTTCCATTATGTTAACCTCAAAACATTGTTTGCATGTATTCCACCTGGTATTATAGGGATAAAGTCTATAATAACATGAGAATCATATTATATGACCTTCATAGTATTATAGAAATTGGATACAGTCTCATATGATTGGCAAAAACATGATCTTAGAAACAGAATTAGTATTCATTATTGACTTTGTCACCTATAAGTTGTATGACTTTGGACAAGTTTCTTAACTCATCTCTGTTTTCTTGTCCATAAGTTCGTGATAATAATACTAAATCATGAGGTTAAGATAATTAAATAAGATCATATTTGCAAAGCACTTTGCGCCAAGCCTGTCAAATTTTAAGTACTGCGTAAATAAATAGGAGCCTTATGGTTGATGATGGTGATGGTGGTCATGATGAGTTATAAATGTTTTAACCCAGCAAGTATAAGATCCTCATATAAAGGAACTATGTCTTAGCTATTTTTATGTGCTTAAAATACAGAAATGTGTATTAGTTAAGCAGGAAACCTTAGAGCCTTAAATTACTTGGAGGCTTTTTTTTCCAGCTCATGAAAATTGTAATAATGGAGTATTAGCAAACAAATGCAGTTGGATTGAAATTTTTAATAACTTCAGTGCTAATAAAGAGTTACAAAATGGAGGTCCTCTGGAAACCTTATTTACTGGTGAGATAACAAAGATTGCAGTTGGCAGGTTAATTGACATGAAGCAGTATTTCTAAGGTGTTTGAAAATGTTTCTTCCCATAAAGTAGATGAAAAATTTGTCTATTTTCCTTTTATGTATTGTTGGCTTACAAATTTTTATTTTTTATTCTTATTTTACTCAGAAAACTCTAAGGAACACAATAACTACATTTGAAAGGCATTAGGTAAACTTTTTAATTATGAGTGGGAAGTAAAGGAATTGAGAATGTGGGTCTAAAATAATAGATAATTACAGAGAGGAAGTAATATCGTTCTTCAAATATACATAGAATGTTGATATGTGTGTGTCAGTGGACATTGTTTTGTCTGCAAGTGCCAGTAAATACAACCCAAACAAACTTAAGAAAAAATTATACGTTTTAATTTATATAACTGGAAACTGCAAGGAACTATCTCTACCTTCATACTTGGCTAGATATTTAGGACCTTGTCACACTTTCTGTACTTCCTTTTTCTGTGTTGGCCCAGAGACACTCTTGTTTCCCATGGGCAAGATGGCGGCTCGAGGATCTATACTTTAAAGTCTACTGAAATAGTCACAAGAAACACGATAGTGTTTCTCTTGTTCAGTTATTCAAAGCAGAAGTCCTCTGGAATTGATTTCATGCTCTTTTCTCAATGAGTAACAGTGGTCTTGGGGGAACTGTTTAAATCTATGTTGCAAACACGGGCCCACCCCTGGAGACAGTAACAATCAACAACACATATCTAAATGTACTGAAACTTTGTAAGGGATAATTCTCCAGAGAAAACCTGGGTATTGAAGTAAAGAAAGAGAATGGATAGCTACTATAACATGACAGTTGGAACCCCCTTATTGTGTATTGTTCAATAAGACACAACTGGAATCAACTGGGGAAAATGAGTAGGAGGGAGATTTTAGTTTAGCAGGAAGAAGACTAAGAATTTATAACTCACAAGTAGCCCACCTCAGAAGTTAGAGGCCTGCATGGGAAACTTGTCTTCAAACTTGGGCTTGGTGACCATCTGCTGTAGACTGGAGTAGTTGGTCCTTATGGTCTTTTTTTAGTCTGTAGGTGGTTACTAGATTTCTTCCTTCACGTTTGGATGAGATAAAGAGATCATATGCTAAATCCTTTTGAGGTTAGTTATGTGAAACATTATTTCCAAGGAACTTGCTTAATAAAAGCACAGAAGGCCATGGAGGAAGAGGATTCCTCAGAAGATGATATGCTTCATTGAGACTTCAAATATACACGACATTCATTGTTCATGTCCTGTTTCCTAACATTTAAGCTTCAAATATATTTCTCATTATAATGATTATTTTTACAAATTCCCCATCTAAGAAAGATAACACATTAATCTCTCTATTCTCATAACATTCAATCTAATGTTTCATCTTGTAACATTTTGTGGTCTGAATGCTTGGTTGAAAGGTAGTATCACTTTTTTTCATAAAAGGGAGCAATCACAAAAGGTGATATGGGAAGTTGATTGAGAGATATTGCTTTTGGTCTTTAAATAGTTTTCTGTTCATAGGGATATAAACAGGAAATGGAATAGAGCCAGGAATTATTGAGCATCCATGATATGCCAGGTGCTTTATACAACTTTATATTATTTAATCCTCACATTATAATTAGCTCCATTGACATGTAAAAAAGTTGAGGTTTAAAAACATTTACTTAGGGACTCCTGAGTGGCTCGGATGGTTGAGCATCTGCCTTCAGCTCAGGTCCTGGGATTGAGTCCCATGTCAGGCTTCCAGCTCAGTGGGGAGACTTGCTCCCTCTCTCTCTGCCTCTCCCCCTGTTTGTTCTCTCTCTGTATCTCTCTGAAATGAATTAAAAAAAAAAATCGTAACCACCTCCCCAGAAACCCCCCCCAAAAAACATTTACTTATCTTGCCTGAGTTAAGTTATTCAACAAAATGTAAGACCTTGCCCCAAGGTCATAGTACTCTTCAGCTAGCAGGGCCTAGATTCAAATTTGAATCTATCCATTCCTAAGTCCATTCGCACCATGTTACCTGTCTGAAAAAGAAATGAAAATACAAACCTGTTTTCTGTCAATTTTTGAGAGTACTAGGAAGTTCACTGTTCCCGATTTACTTGATATTTCTGATGATGTTCAAATATCATTATGCAAATTAGAGGGATGGTACTAGAAGGAAATTAATAAGTGCAGATTACTAAGGCAAAAGTAAAAATCAGAATTGAATCCATAATTCAGTAAAAGATACAGAAAAAATTGCTAATGCATTAAACAGCTTTGAAAGATAATGGCAATTGTTGCAAAAGGATTCAGTGTCCAAAATTATTAGCTTATATTTCCTCTACTCTTCATATTCTCTGAAAAAGTAAACCTATTTGAAGTTTCTGTGTGGATTCAAAACTATGTTTCTCTATTGCTGGGAGGAGAGAAATAGCTTGTTCTGAATTTTAATCTTGTTGTGAATTTGCTGCATTAATTTCTAGCCAAAGGTTTTATAACAATTCAAAAGGAAAGTGTGTTGTTGAAAAGCTTTTACTACTTAACATATTGAAGAGTTAATTGTAATATGATTTCCCTGGAAAGGTTAATTGGCTTTTTTCCCCACCAATAATAAGATGTGAATATAAAAAAGGAAAAGACTATTAGCACTCAACTGTAGGCTATAAGGGTTTAAAAGTAAGAGTTGACACATAAAGTTGTGATTTCATGAAAATAAATTATTTTCTTCTATATGAAGACTTTGATGTATACCTATGTCAGAGAAAGGTTTTTGAAAGTTTTCAAGAAGCTATGTCTGAAAAAAAAACATCCCAGCACAAATGAAAGAGACAGTGAAGCAGGCATCTTGGAGAGCCATCTCCTGCTTGGCAGACGCGTGCTTCGGAGTTTGTTAGAAGGATATTTATTTTACATTTATCAGATCCTCAGTAAATGAGTTGATTTTGCATTGGAAGTTTTACAGGATATTTAAAAGAGTTTGCAGCCTGCTGTGGAAAGTTAAAGATTCTTAGGAGGTTTTTGTCCAAACAGTTCTTACCTGGTCTTTGGTCTGACTATGGACAATAATGAGGAATAACACATTTCTTAGTTTTTCTTTGAGGAATCAGCCATTTAAAAACAGAAAGGCACATACATCTTCTAAGAAGTCGTGAGAAATATGTCAAGGATAGGGATGAACTACAGTGAAGGATGTAAGTGATTCCACGGAGGTTAATACCAAGAGAATAGACTGTATGCAGTTTGTGTTCCACTCAAACTTCAAGACTCTCGCTTTGGGCACTTCACTTTACTTCTCCATCTGTAAAGTGGAGTTAAACAGGAAATATATTGTTGGCGTGGTATAAGAATCAAAAGACATAACACATATGAGTGCTCAATAGATATCAGAGGTCTAATAAATTTTTACTCTAACTTGATTAAAATAACTCAGGGAATTAGAAGGACCAGAAAATCACTGGAGAGGATTCTTAACAAGACACCTTTAATATTTATGCTTGATTGGTGTTTTTGTCAAGATTGAATGTAATTATTATACATTAAAGAGTTAAAACTTAAGTGGTAGAAAACCTAAGTTCTAGAAACAGTAGCTACTAACTAGCTATGCAGGAATTAGTCTAGATTAGATTTAAGGTATTTTGTAGATCTCACTTTTAATTTTTAAATTATTTTTAGGGGCGCCCGGTGGCTCAGTGGGTTAAAGCCTCTGCCTTCGGCTCAGGTCATGATCTTGGGGTCCTGGGATCGAGCCCCACATCAGGCTCTCTGCTCAGCAGGGAGCCTGCTTCCTCCTCTCTCTCTCTCTCTGCCTCTCTGCCTACTTGTGATCTCTATCTGCCAAATAAATAAGTGAAATCTTTAAAAAAAATCTTTGGAATATGAATTTTATGTTTTAGACCCACATATTATACACAAACACATGTGCACATATATAATCCATTCACATTTATTACAAAACATTTACTGAGCACCTAACTCTGTGCAAGGCACTGCTCTAGCCAACTTTCTGGTTTGGGTGACTGACAATACAAGGTAGGATGGGGAATGAAGGAGAAATTTAACTCTAAAAATATTATATGCATGGAATTTACAAGCAGAATTTTTTTTAGAGGAACTTGGACTCTTTTCCTGAAGAGAGAGATCTGAGATGAAGAAAAATTCTTTGGGATTTGAAGCCATGCAACTAAATGAGCTTCTGGGGTACTCCAACATTTAAGGAGTGAGCAGAAATAGAATGCTCTCAAATAATTCTGAGAAATAGCTCCTGGGGAGGTGGGAAAAATTCAGGAGTGACTTGGATCATGGATCAAGCCCTAATAGGAGAGAGTTTCTGGATGGGAGAATGGGCAAATGGTGCGAGAAATAATGTAAAATGTGAATGTAACGATTTGGGAGTATTCTGATATCTATAGGAAGGACGTTCTTAGTGGAGGAGTTAGTATGGAAAAAGGTCAAAGCATATTAAGAATGAATAGTTCTTAAAAAATAACCCAGCCAGAATCAATTGTTGCTTTAAAGTTTAATCATGAAGGCAGGAAGTTATTGTGCAATATTCTGATGGGGAACATGGGAGAGAATGTAAAGAGGATCACAGATATGGAGAGTAGATTCTAGACTTCTGGTGTCTATAGTTCCTGGCTTTTCATTATATCCCTTTGAGGTGGAAGGATAGAAGCTTTTATTCTATTCTAATTTCTGTGGTTAATGCTATTCAATCTATTTAATCAACACTTAGCAGGTAACAGTTGTAGGATTTCTGCAAGTGCTCTGAAATGCTTATGCATTTGATGGCAAACCAAGCGGACTTAAGGTCGGATCCTGAAATCAACAAGTATCGAAATGCGTGACTCAAATGGGTCTTCATGGAATCAACTCAGGGTACATGTTGTTCTTTTTTTCTATGAAAGAATAAGAAAGCAGCTTCCTTTTATGGGGATTTGACAGGGAGGGTTCATTTAAACCCTCCCTGTCCCATACAGCCCAAGGCTTTAGAAGACCTTCTATAGTGAACTCTGACCTCATTCAGATTTATTTATTAATATGCTTTGAGCTTTTCTGATTTTTTCCTATGGGATGACTCACAGAAGTGAATGAGCTGTCACATTTCCCTGTGAGTTTCGCTTTAACTTAATGTGTTGGTTTTCAACTCAGAAGAACCGGTAGTTTGGGTACAATACAGTCCTAATAGTTTTTGGAGCCAGGGTGAGGAACACTGTGAGTGAAGTGTCTGGCCATGTGATCTAGGAGGCCAGAGCAGCAGGAAGGATGCAAACACAAGCATCATGCTGAGATTCCAGCTCACTTGGCTTGTCAAGAGTTTTTTTTTTCCCTTCTGTTCCCAAGAGGCAACACTGCACCAGCTTCTGGCTCATGGCTATTTGTTTTTTCCTGAACATCACCCCCTCCTTTTTTCCTTTTGTATTTCAATATTTTAAACAAATGTTGTATGGCCAAGGTGTCACTGCTCTTGAATATGCATAGTTCCTGTCTCCCATTAGGAAAAACTATATATATATATATAGTTTTATATATATATATATATATATATATATATATATATATATATATATACTGTACTTTGGTTATATCTGTTTGTCTCTCTGGAACCTCACATGCCACATTTGTAGGAGCAAATCCATTTTGCTGTGCTTGTCAGTCCTCACATTGTAAAGCCATTTCCTTACTCCTGAGTTTTGAGACATCGGGATATGAAGGCAACGTCTTGTTGAGTAAGTTTTTTAAAAAGAGAACCTGGGGGTGCCTGGATGGCTCAGTTTAAGCATCTGCTTTCCTTCCAGTCATGATCTCAGTGTCCTGGGATGGAGCCCCATTCCCTACTCAGTGGGGAGTCGGCTTCTCCCTTTGCTCCTCCCTACCATTCATGCTCTCTCTCTCTCAAATAAATAAATAAAATATAAAAAATAAAGAGGGAAACTGTTCACCTTGAAATTTCACAATTACAATTTTGTGAGGAAGAAACTCAAAGAGCTGTAACTTCTAATCACTTTATGACAGTCATCAAATTGCTGAAGTTGAATTAAAAGGTCCCAGTTAGTGATGATGAACATTTTTTCATGTGTCTGATAGTCATTTGTATGTCTTCATTGGAGAAGTGTCTGTTCATATCTTCTGCCCATTTTTTTTATATGATTATCTGTTTTGTGTGTGTTGAGTTTGAGAAGTTCTTTATAGATCCTGGATATCCGCCTTTTGTCTGTACTGTCACTTGCAAATATCTTCTCCCATTCCGTGGGTTGCCTCTTTGTTTTGTTGACTGTTTCCTTTGCTGTGCAGAAGCTTTTGATCTTGATGAAGTCCCAAAAGTTCATTTTTGCTTTTGTTTCCTTTCTCTTTGGAAACATATCTTGAAAGAAGTTGCTGTGGCTAATATCAAAGAGGTTACTGCCTATGTTCTCCTCTAGGATTCTGATGGATTCCTGTCTCACATTGAGGTCCTTTATCCATTTTGAGTTTATCTTTGTGTACGGTGTAAGAGAATGGTCGAGTTTCATTCTTCTACATATAGCTGTCCAATTTTCCCAGCACCATTTATTGAAGAGACTGTCTTTTTTCCACTGTATATTTT
>PISX010019956.1:0-36935 GCA_004024625.1 Mellivora capensis
TCTCCCCCCCAATTTCCCTCAACTCCCTTCTCCTCTCCATCTCCCCATGTCCTCCGTGTTATTTGTTATGCTCCACAAATAAGTGAAACCATATGATAATTGACTCTCTCTGCTTGACTTATTTCACTCAGCATAATCTCTTCCAGTCCCGTCCATGTTGCTACAAAAGTCTGGTATTCATCCTTTCTGATGGAGGCACTTTTTTCTCCTCCATCTCTCTTTTTCCATTCTTTTTCTCTCTCTCCTCTTCTCTCTTGCTACTCCCTCTTCAGTCAGGGCTCCCTTTCTTGGGGAGCTCTTTTCTCCATGGATCAACTCTCCACAGTTCCTACCTTCTGTGGGTGTTTAGAATGATCCAATCTTGGGGCGCCTGGGTGGCTCAGTGGATTAAGCCGCTGCCTTTGGCTCAAGTCATGATCTCAGGGTCCTGGGATCGAGCCCCCGCATCAGGCTCTTTGCTCAGCAGGGAGCCTGCTTCCTCCTCTCTCTCTGCCTGCCTCTCTGCCTACTTGTGATCTCTCTGTCAAATAAATAAATAAAATCTTTTAAAAAAAGAATAATCCAATCTTTATCTGGCTGTGTTCCAAAGACAAGGCAGGCTTAGGGTCACCCCACTCCTCTGCCATCTTACCTCTCTTCCTTTTTTTTTTTTTTTTAACTCTTTTATCTCTGTGGTAAGGGTCTCATTGATGTCTTCTATTCTTTTCTGAAGCCCAGTGAGTATCATTATGACTGGTCCTTTAAATTCTCCATTAGGCATGTTACCTATATCTTTTTTGCTTCACTCTATGACTTGATTTTACTTTGTTCTTTCATTTGAGATAAATCCTTCTGTTTTGGTATTTGACCAAGTCTCTACCTTCTTCTCTGTGTTAGAAGGTCCAGTTATGTCTCTTGCTCCTGAAAGTAATGGTCTTATGAAGAAAAGATTATGTAGCACCCAGGCCTGGCCTTCAGAGAGTATCTCCAGCATGTCCTGTGTGCACTCTGCTGTTGTGTTTTGGCTAATCTATCCATGAGGCCATTCCTCTGCAAGGGCACTCCTTGCCAAGAGTGGGCAGTGTTTGGTCTCTGGTCTGAATGTGGTGAGGTTTAACTAGATGTGCTCTGGTCTGCTTGTGAAATAAGACCTGACACCGTTTCCTTCAGAACTAAGGCCCTGAAGTACTCGGTGGGGAGATGTGGTATGGGTGGAAGTTTGTGCTGGTGTTCTGGGGGAGGGGCCCACTACACTGAGGGAAGCTTGACTAAGAAGAGCAGTCCTGCCAGAATGCAGAGGGGTGGGCTTGGTGTAAGGAACTTAGGAAGCCAGTGTCAGTGCTGTATCTGTTCCAGGTGGCTCTGTGTTTATGCTGAGGAACTTGTAGGCAAATGGTGCCAGCCAGCTCCTTTGTTCCTGGAGAGAAGTCTCAGTGAATGCTGCCTCTCAGGTATGCACTCTGAGAAGAATAAATAATCTTTCACCTATGTGCCCCAGGTGTTCTTCAGATTGCTGTTTTCCAAGCAATATGCCCCTGGGTTGTCTGTATATCTTCTCTCCAGGAGCAGGGCTGTGCCCTCAGGGCTCTATCCCAGCCAAATCTGCTGACCTTTAAAACTCCAGGCTTTAAGCCTCACAGGTTGCAAGAACTCACAAGGCTCTGTCACTCTTACTCTCCAAACCAATGGCTTTGGGGAAATGTTCTCCTGGTGTGTTCCCCTATGTGGTCCTCTGTCTCCTGCCCTTTCTCTGTGACAACAGCTCTCTCTCCTTCACAGCACCTGTGATCCATTTCTCCCCAAAATCACATCTCCACACTTCCTACCTTTTCAATGTGGCCTCCTCTCTCCCTTTAGTTGTGGAGTTTGTTCTGTCATTCTTGAGGTTGATTTTTGGTATATTTAGATAGTTATTTAGGTGTGTTTGTGGGATGAGGTGAGCCTCAGGTCCTCCTATTCCACTGTTATCTTCCTTCCTAGACTCACCCTTCCATGTTTAGGTGAAACTTTTTTTTTTTTTTTTTTTTTTCTGATTTTGCCCTCATTTGTAGATACCAGACTGTCTCATCCCCAGCTTTTCTAATTGTGTGTAGATATTCATTTCCTCCTCAGGGATGAAAATATAATTCTAAGAGATATCCAACTTCAGCAGAGGAAAAAGTAATCTTTGTTTAAAACCATGGATCTCAAACTTTGCTGCACGTTAAAATCACCTAGGAATTTTTAAAAGCTGTGATGCTCAGGTTTCCACTCCAGATAGTGAGATGCAGCTGATCTGTGTACAACCTGTGCACTGGGAGATTTGCAAGCTTACTGAATGATTCTAATGGCCTTCTAGAGTTGAGAACCCCTAGTATTAACAATGTTCTTGTGTTCTTCTAGTCTGTTTGTTTTTCAAAAGGTTAAATTGAAAATAAGTCTGTCCTTCATACTTTTACATCATAGTAGCCATAACTTTAAAAATAATGGTCCTCTAACCTCCTGGTGGTGGGTATTAGGGAGGGCACGTATTACATGGAGCACTGGGTGTGGTGCAAAAACAATGAATACTGTTATACTGAAAAGAAATAAAAAAATCAAAATTAAAAAAATATTATGTCCTCTGATGGATACAAGCAATCCTTATGTTGAATAAATACATGCTAAAGACCCAGACCTTTCTGTAATGGAAAGTAAGGTGATATTATTTCCTTCCTATGGTTAATTGGGCTCATTTTAAGTACCACAGATTAAATAAGATCTCAGAAGCAAATAAAAAGTAACTGAATGAGGTTTTTGTTTTTTCCTATAATTATGCTAAAGAATACCTTATCAATTAAATGTCAAGAAATATTTTATAATCCATGTCATATTTTAATGTATGTACTTTTAGTGGACAGGGATTTATCAAATTTTAGTCAAAGAGATTTATGGTAAAATTTAGAGTTAAAAATATTACCTCATTAGGAAAAATTTCTACAATTGAGTGTTTTCCATAACTTTGTGTTTTATTCCATTTGGTTCAATGGGGACATATTTAAAATTAAAAGAAATTCCATACCTGATTTTTTACTTTAAATATGAAACTTCGAAACTATTATTACTGTCAAGCTCTACTCTGATGTAGGCTGTTTGATAACCGGTAGAAAAGACAAGCATGTTCCTGGGAATGTGCCACATGGGAATAGAGTGCTTTGAGTCATAACTGCACATTTGTTCCCCAGCTACAGGAAAAGTTTGAGCATCTTAAAAGAGTGCAGCAAGAAGAGACAATGAAACTTGAGGAGGAGAGAAGACAATTGGAAGAAGAAATAATAGATTTTTATAAAATGAAGGCTGTTTCTGAAACCTTACAGACTCAAGTGTGTACCAATATAAAGAAGGAGAAAGAGCGTAAGAAGTAGTCCTCTCTTACATTTCTGTGTATGGTAGAACCTATCACTCTCAATTCTATCTTCTGAGGAGATGATCTTTACAGTACTTAACTGTACTAGTTTTTAAAATTTGTTTTATTATTGTATATTTTCATCAACTAGAATGTTAACTCCTCAAGAGCAGGTACCTTGACCATCTTGTTAGATTCTGTATCCTCAGTGTTTATAATAAAGACTAGCATAGAATTTCCATTCAATAAATATTTGCTAAAATGAAAAAAAAAATCAAAGAAATATATAGCACAGTGTAAATAGTGTTGATAAGCTGTGAGATTTTTTTAAACTATACCTCTGGCTGTACTTTCAGTGCACATCTTAAAATATATCTGAATATAAGTAGGGGATTTGTTTAAAAAACAAAAAAAGAAAGAACTAGGGGATTTGTTCATGAGCCATAGGCATAAAATATGGTATAAAACAAATCTAATATTGGGATAGAAGAGTTAAGATGGTGAAGAAGTAGGGGGATTCTGGGCTTTTCTTGTCCTTCAAAGACAGTTGCATTGAGGCCAGATCACTTGGAACACCCAGGAAATTGATCTGAGGATTGGGAGAAGGATCTCCACAGTTGGAGGCAGGTGTGAGGTACATGGAAGTGATTTGAAGGAGAGAAAAGCTGCTGTGCTGCAGAAGAGAGGGAACCCTTTCCACAGAGAGAGAAAAGGGAGATTGGGAGAGAAGTGTTGAGAGAGTGAGGTATCAGGTTCTGGCAAGAAGAAAACCTGGGGGGAACATGAGTGGCACAGGTTTTTCCACAGTGTGTGGTACTCATGCTCAGGGATTTTGAAAGCAACATTACTTTTGTAGGAGCAGAACTGTAGCATACACTCCTGGAGAGAAGGAGGGCTCTGGCCTGGGAGTGCACAAAGAGTGGTGTAGGGATCAATCACCAGAGTGGCTCTGGGAGAAATTGTTCCCCATTCTGGAGTACCTTTGGAAGAGGGTATATTGCCTCTCCAAGGACAATAGACCCTGCAGTCACCAGAAAATGGCCTTTCATAGGTAGGGGTCAAAGGTGAGGGCAGGGGATGGATAACCCAGTCGCTGATTTTTGAGGTGAACATATCATAGATTTTGAGCAATGCAAAGGCAGGGGACTGTTTTTCTGGGACAAGAAGCACTAGTAAGAGTATAGCTGACCTCTGATCCAGAGGAGGGAGTGGATCCCAGTGGTCGGCTCCTTTAAGATTTGGAGTTTTGAATCCCGTATCTGCCAAATATACAATGCAGGAATACTGAGTACTGTGAACGCTAACAGCCTTTCATCTCCTGTGAGTGCCTCCTGAACAGCAGGGTGTGTGATATCCCTTGTCTAGGAAAGAGAGATGGGGATGTCCTCATTTTACTCCCACTATCAACACAGTCAGACGTCAGAGAGCAACACAGTGGCCCCCAGTGGAGGTGGGAGTTGCTTACATCAACCTCCATAAGCCTCCCCACCCTATTCTTGGCAACTGTTTTGTTTTGCTTTGGTTTTTACAAGGGCAGGATTGACTCTGAGCCAGCACAGCAGGCCTTTCTCCCAGAAGAGCAAAACAGGTAACAGCCACATGCACTAAGTCTACTAATCATCGAGTGCTTCAAAGCATCCCCTTCAGTTCTGGGGGAAATAGGATCAGGATTTTTTTTTTTTTTTTTAACTGATTCTTTTGTACTTTTTCTTTTTCCTTTGGAATTAGGCTTATAGTTTTTTGTTGTTGTTGTTGTTTGTTTGCTTGTTTGTTTCATTTCACTTTCTCTTTTTTCTTTGAATCAGGCTTCTTTTTTTCCTTTACTTTTTTTTTCTTTAGAATCAGGGTAATAGTTTTTGTTGTTGTTGTTATGTAATGTTAGTCATCATAGAGTACATGATTAGTTTTTGATGTAGTGTTCAATGATTCATTATTTGTATATAACATCCAGTGCTCATTACAGCATATACCCTCCTTAATACCCATCACTGGGCTACCCCATCTTCCCACCCCCCTCCCCTCTAAAGCTTTCAGTTTATTTCCCAGTCTTCATAGTCTCTCATGGTTTGTCTGCCCCTCTGACTTTCCCCTTTCAGTTTCCCCTTGCTTCCCTTAATGTCCTCTGTGCTAGTCCTTATGTTCCACATGAGTAAAACCATATGATACTTGTCTTTATCTGCTTGATTTATGTCACTTAGAATAATCCCCTCTAGTTCCATTCATGTCGATGCAAATTGTGGGTATTCATCCTTTCTGATGGCTGAGTAATATTCTATTGTATAAATGAACCACATCTTCTTTATCCATTCATTTGCTGAAGGGCATCTCAGTTCCTTCCATAGTTGAGCTATTGTGGACATTGCTGCTATGAATATTGGGGTGCAGGTGCCCTTCTTTTCACTGCATCTGTATAATTGGGGTAAATGCCCAGTAGAGCAATTCCGGGGTCATAGGGTAGCTCTATTTTTAACATCTTGAGGAACTTCTATACTGTTTTCTGGAGTGACTATACCAGCTTGAATTCCCACCAACAGTGTAAGAGGTTTCCCCTTTCTCCACATGCTCACTAGAATTTGTTGTTTCCTGCCTTGTTAATTTTTGCCATTCTAAGTTATGTAAGGTGGTATCTCAATATGGTTTTTAACAATTTTATTTTTTCAGTGTTCTAAGATTTATTGTTTATGCACCACACCCAGTGCTCCATGCAATATGTGCCCTCCTTAACACCCAACACCAGGCTCACCCAACTCCCCACACTCCTCCACTCCAAAACCCTCAGTTTGTTTCTCAGAGTCCACAGTCTCTCATAGTTTATCTCCCCCTCTGCCATCAGAAAGGATGAATACCCAACTTTTGTGTCAACATACACAGAAGAATGAAGGAGATTATGCTGAGTGAAATAAGTCAAGTAGAGAGAGTCCGTTATCAATATGGTTTTGACTTGAATTTCCCTGATGACTAGTGATGTTGAACATTTTTTGATGTGTCTCTTTGCCATTTGTATGTCTTCTTTGGAGAAGTGTCTGTTCATGTCTTCTGCCCATTTTTTGACATGATTATTTTTTTTTTTTGGGTGTTGAGTTTGAGAAGTTCTTTTTTTTTTTGCAGTGTGAATTATGACTATTTTATTTATTTTAATTTTTATTTATTTTTTAAATTTCTTTTCAGTGTTCCAGAATTCATTGTTTATGTACTATATCCAGAGAAGTTCTTTATAGACTTTGTATACCACCCTTTATCTGTAATGTTATTTACAAATATCTTCTCCCATCCAGTGGGTTGTCTCTTAGTTTTGTTGACTGTTTCGTTTGTTAGGCAGAAGCTTTTTTCTTGATGAAGTCCTAAAAGTTCATTTTTGTTTTTGTTTCCCTTGCCTTTGGAGACATGTCTAGCAAGAAGTTTCTGCAGCTGAGTTTGAACGTTACTGCCTGTGTTCTCCTCTAGGATTTTGATGGTTTTCTGTCTCACACTGAGATCTTTCATCCATTTTGAGTTTATCTTTGTATATGGTGTAAGAGAATGTTGAGCTTCATTCTTCTGTGTATAGTTGTCCAATTTCCCCAGAACCATTTATTGAAGAAACTGTCTTTTTTTCCATTGAATATTTTTTCTTGCTTTGTTGAAGATTAGTTGACCATAGAGTTGAGAGTCCATTTCTGGACACTATACTCTGTTCCACTGATCTATGTGTCTGTTTTTGTGCCAATACATGCTGTCTTGGTGATTACAGCTTTGTAATGGAGCATAAAATCAGGCAATGTGATGCCCCCAGCTTTGGTTTCCTTTTCAACATTTTCTTGGCAATTCATAGTCTTTTTTCTTTCCATACAAATTTTTTTAAAGATTTTATTTATTTATTTGACAGACAGATATCACAAGTAGGCAGAGAGGCAGGCAGAGAAAGAGGAAGGGAAGCAGGGTCGCTGCTGAGCAGAGAGCCTGATGTGGGGCTCGATCCCAGGACCCTGGGATCATGACCTGAGCTGAAGGCAGAGGCTTTAACCCACTGAGCCACCCAGGTGCCTCTTCCATACAAATTTTAAGATTGTTTGTTCCAGCTCTTTGAAAAATGCCAATTTTATTTTAATAGGGATGGTGTTGGAAATGTAGATTGCTCTGATAGCGTAGACATTTTAACCATGTTTATTCTTCCAAACCATGAGCATGGAATACTTTTCCATCTTTTTGTATCTTCCTCAATTTTTTTCCCAAGTGTTCTGTAGTTTCTAGAGTACAGATCCTTTACCCTTTTAGTTAGGTTTATTCCTAGGTACATTATGGGTTTTGGTGCTATTGTAAATGGAATTGATTCCTTAATTTCTCTTTCTACAGTTACATTATTACTGTACAGAAAAGCAACTGATTTCTGTGCATTGATTTTTTTATCCTGCCACCTTACTGAATTGTTGTTTGAGTTCTAGTAACTTGAGGGGTGAAGACTTTTAAGTTTTCCACATAGAGTATCATGTTTCTGCAAAGAAAGAGAGTTGGACTACTTCTTTGCCAATTTGAATACTTTTTTTTCATTTTGTGTTCTGATTGCTGTTGCTAAGACTTCTAGTACTATGTTGAACAATAGTGGTGAGAGTGGACATCCTGGTCATGTTCCTGATCTTATGGGAAAGGCTTTCAGCTTTTCCCCATTGAGAATGATATTTACTGTGGGTTTTTCATAGATGTATTTTATGAAGTTGAGGAATGTTCCCTACATCCCTATACTCTGAAGAGTTTTAATCAGAAATGATGCTGTATTTTGTCAAATGCTTTTTTTTGCATCAATTGAAAGAACAATGTGGTTCTTTTCTTTTCTTTTGTTAATGTGTTCTATCACATTGATTGATTTGTGAATGTTGAACCACCCTTGCATCCCAGGAATAAAGCACACCTGGTCGTGATGGATAATCCTTAAATGTACTGTTGGATCCTATTGGCTAGGATATTGTTGAGTATTTTGGCATCTATGTTAACCAGGGATATTGGTATGTAATTCTCCCTTTTGATGGGGTCTTTACCTGGTTTTGAGATCATGGTAATCCCAGCCTCATAAAGTATGGAAGTTTTCCTTCCACTTCTATTTTTTGAACCAGTTTCAGAAGAATAAGTATTATTTCTTCGTTAAATGTTTGGTAGAATTCCCCTGGGAAGCCATTTGGCCCAGCATTCTTGTTTTTTTGGAAGGTTATTGATACTCTTTCAATTTTGTTCCTGGTTATTGGTTTATTCAGATTGTCTATTTCTTCCTGTTTCAGTCTTGATATTTTATACATTTCTGGGAAGGCATCCATTTCTTCCAGGTTGCTTAATTTATTGGCACATAGTTGTTGATCATAATTTCTAATAATTGTTTCTATTTCCTTGGTGTTAGTCGTGATTTCTCCCTTTTCATTCATGATTTTATTAATTTGGGTCCTTTCTCTTTTCTTTTAGATAAATCTGGCTAGAAGTTTATCAATCTTATTAATTTTTTCAAAGAACCAGTTGCTAATTCACTGATCTGCTCTACTGTTTTTGGTGTTTCTATTCCATTGGTCTTCTCTTATCTTTATTTTTTCTCTTCTCCTGTTTGGTTTAGATTTTATTTACTGTTCTTTCTCCAGCTCCTTTAGTTGTAAGGTTAGCTTGTACATTTGGGATTTTTCTACTCTTTTGAGTGAGGCTTGGATGGCTATATATTTCCTCCTTAGGACCACCTTTGCAGTATCACATAAATTTTGTAATGATGTGTTTTCATTCTCATTGGTTTTGATGAATTGTTTAAGTTCTTCTTGGTTTCTTCTTGATTTCCTGGTTGACCCAATAATTCTTAAGCAGGATGCTCTTTAACTTTCAAGTGTTTTAATTTCTTCCAATTTTTTCCTTATGATTGAGCTCCTGTTTCAGGGCAGTTTGTTCTGAAAATATGCAGATGATCATGTCAAAAAATGGGCAGAAGACATGAACAGACATTTCTTCAAAGAACACATACAAGTGGCTACCAGACACATGAAAAAACATTCATAATCTTTAGCCATCAGGGAAATTCAAATCAAAACCACACTGAGATACCACCTTATACCAGTTAGAATGGCAAAGATTAACAACACAGGAAACAACAAATGTTGAAGAGGATATGAAGAAAAGGGAACCCTCATACACTGTTGGTGGGAATGCAAGTTGGTGCATCCACTTTGGAAAACAGTGTGGAGACTCTTCAAAAAATTAAAAATAGAGCTATCCTATGACCTTGAAATTGCACTACTGGGTATTTACCCCAAGGATACAGATGTAGTGAAAGGAAGGGTCATCTGTACCCCCATGGTCATAGCAGCAATGTCCACAACAGTCAAATTTTGGAAAGAGCCAAAATGCCCTTCAACAGATGAATGGATAGAGATGTGTACCATATATACAATGGAATATTACCCAGCCATCAGAAAGGATGAATACCCAACTTTTGCAGCAACATGGGTGGGGCTGGAGGAGATTATGCTGAGTGAAATAAGTCAAGCAGAGAGAGTCAATTATATGGTTTCACTTGCTTGTGGAACATAAGGAATAACATGGAGGACATTAGGAGAAGGAAAGGAAAAGTGAGTTGGGGGAAATTGGAGGGAGAGAAGAACCATGAAAGTCTGTGGACCCTGAGAAACAAACTGAGGGTTTTAGAGGGGAGAAAGTGGGGGCGATGGGTGAGCCTGGTGGTGGGTATTAAGGAGGGCATGAATTGCATGGAACATTGGGTGTTGTACATAAACAATGAATCTTGGAACACAAAAAACTAGTGATGTATTTTATGTGACTAACATAACACAATAATAAAAAGAAAAAAGAAAAGAAAATAATAAAATAAATAAAATAAGATAAAATAAAAATGTGATCCTTTCTATCAAAAAGAAAAGGAAAAAAAATGAAGACTGATCCAAAAAAAGAAGATAAAAACAAAAAGGAGATGGAAAGAGAACCAAACAAATCAGAAAGCATAAGCCTGATTCAAAGAGAGAGAGAGAGAGAAAAGAAAGAAAGAAAGAAAAAAATACAGCCTGTTCCTATTTCCACCAGAACTGAAGGGGATGCTGTGAGGCACTCTATGGGGCTTATGGCATGCTGCCTGTGTTGCCCCTCTAGGGGAGAGGTCTGCTGGGCTGGCTTTGAGTCAATCTTTCCCCAGTTTAAAAAAAAAAAAGCATTTGCCAAGCATGGGTGGCAGGTTTTGATGTAAGGGGCTTCCATCTTCACTGGGGGTTACTGTGTTGTTCTCTGCAGTCCAACTGTATTTGTAGCAATGGTAAAATAGTGCTACCTCAGTCTCTTGTCCATGGACAGGGGATTTCCCATCTCCATTTCAGGAACCCCTGCAAAAAGTTGAGGGCCATGATCATGCCTGGTCTGGACAGCTCTCCTGCTTTTTATCTTTTGTACATGGCTGGGATTCAAAACTCCAAATCTTAAAGGACCTGGCATGCCTTGGATCTGCTCCCTTCTCAGATGAGAGCCCTTCTGTGTTCTTATTAGTGGCCTTTGAACCACAAAAATAGTCTATGTCTGTGCAGTGTGCAGAATCTATGGTGTAGACAACAAAAAGCAACGACTAGGTTATCCAATCTCTGTGCATGTCTCTTTGCCCTGCCAATGGAAGCCCGTTTTCTGGTGCCTGCATGGTCTTTCATCCTTGAAGAGGCAATATACCCTCTTCCAAATGTACTCCAGGAAGGGGAATGATCTCTCTCTATGTGACCCAGGAGATCTCTACACCACCTTGTGTACACTGTTGGGCCAGAGCCATCCTTCTCTACAGGTGTACATGCTATAGCTCTGCTCAGCCAAAACTTGTGTACTTCCAAAATCTCAGACTTTGAGCTACACTCACTGCAAAAAAACTGTGTACCAAGTGAATTAATATACCACTGCACTTAGTACACTAGTATAAGATGTATTATAATATTCTGAAAACACTAGTTGTAGAGAAAACCCAGGACTAAACAGATGCTTAATTCCCCCAAATGTTTTCCACAGCTCCCCAGCTTCTTGTGTGAATCTCACACCACACTCTCTCAGCCACTCTCTCTCTCTCTGTCTTTTTTCTCCCCATGGAAATGATTCCCTCCACTTTGCAGGAGGCAGCTCTCTCTCCCCCAATTCACTTCCACACACCTTGTACCTGCCACACCATATCCCTCCAACCATGGAAATTCTTCTTCCAATGCTCAGACCAATTTCCTGGGTATTCCAAGTGATCTGATCTCAATACAGCCATGTCCAAGGAACAAGGAACTCTACTCCCACTACAAAAGTCAATTTAATACACTCTGTAAATGCCCAGGTATAAAAGGTAGGAATGCTAGTTGTATATGTGAGTAGTATAGTGTTATTAAATGAAATATATGTTCACCACACTATGGTGCATGTTACATGGATTGTTACAAAGTTAAGGTAGTTTTCTAAGAGTGGGAAAATATGATAACAAAAGCAGTATGATTTCAGTCAAAGAATGTGGTCTCCATGAATGTTGCATGTAACACACCCTGTAAAGGCATTAATATGAAAGATTTTTGTTTTTTTTAAAAGATTTTATTCATTTATTTGACAGAGAAAGATCACAAGTAGGCAGAGAGGCAGGCAGAGTGAGAGGGGGGAAGCAGGCTCGCATCTGAGCAGAGATGTGGAGCTCAATCCCAGGACCCTGGGATCATGACCTGAGCTGAAGGCAGAGGATTTAACCCACTGAGGCACCCAGGTGCCTCAATATGAAAGATGTTTTAAAAATAATGTTTAATATTTTATTTCAGTAAATGTAGGTCTTCACTACACCATGCTACACTTAGTATACCACTATAAGGTTTACTATAATATTCTGAAAACACTAGTTGTACAGAAACCCCAGGACTAAACAGCTGGTGAATTCTACCAAATGTTTAATGAAGGACTTCTCAAACCCTTACAAAAATTTAAGAATAGAAGCACTTTCAAACTCTTTCTATGAGGCCAACATTACACTGTTATCAATCCAGATAAGGACTCTAGAAGAAAAAAAGCTTTAGACCAATATTCTTGATGAATATAGATACAAAAATTCTCAGAAAATATTAAGGAACCAAATAAAAAAAGTTTAAAGGTTTATACACCATGACCAAGTAGCATTTATTCCTGAGGGGTTAGTATGGTTCAAAACATACAAATCAATAAATATGATATATCACATTAATAGAATTAAAGATAAAATCATATCATCTCACTAGATGCAAAAATAAATTTGACAAAATATGAAATTCTTTCATAATAAAACCACCAAAAAATTGTGTATAGAAGTAGAATACCTCAGCATAATAAAGGCCACATACAACAAAATCACAGCTCACATTATAATCAATGGTAAAACACTGCAAACTTGCTCTAAAATCAGGAATACAATGATGCCTGAAACTGCCTGATGAGGTTGAAGAAATTTGAACTCCTGAAATTAATCAAGGTTATGAAAATAAGGAATAGTCTCAGAATCAGGATGAAGAAAGATGCATATATTATGTAGTTGTTGTACTTGGTAATATTTCTATTGAAGTGTGTTTGTGGATTAGATTTTCAACATTGTTGTAAGCCTGATGTGTGAATTGTATACTATCATTGAGATAAATTATAACTAAACTGGGAAAAATACACTGGAGAATTTTCTGTGAAGGAGCAAATGTGCATTAATAACCACTGAATAAAGGGATATTAGACATTGCAAGTTTTCTGAGGTTTGAAATTATTTGAAAACACCTTTATAAATGACTGTTTTAATACTATGCCATGGTTATGCCATTAAGGAGCTCTGAAATCAAACTTTATCATAGAAGATAAACCTATTTAAATCCACAGGAATGGGGCGCCTGTTTGGCTCAGTGGGTTAAAGCCTCTGCCTTCGGCTCAGGTCATGATCCCAGGGTCCTCGGATTGAGCCCCACATTGGGCTCTCTGCTCAGCGGGGAACCTGCTTCCCTTCCTCTCTCTCTCTGCCTGCCTCTCTGCCTGCTTGTGATCTCTGTCTGTCAAATAAATGAATAATATCTTTAAAAAAAATAAACCCATAGGAAATAGGTGCTTAATCTAATTGACCTCGTAAAAGGTCAATTAAAAGTTTAATTAAAGTTAATTAAAGTTAGTTAGTGTATATTATTTTTCTCAGGGTAGAGTTTAGGGATTCATCAGTTACATATAACACAAGATTTCATTATATCAAGTGCCCTCATTAATGTCCATCACCCAATTACTATTTCTTCAACACACTTCCCATCTAGGAATTCTCAATTTGTTCCCTATAGGTAAGGGTCTCTTTTATTTGCCTCTCTCTCTATCTTATTTTATTTTTCCTTCCCTTCACCTATGTTTATCTGCTTTGTTTCTTAAATTCCACATATGAGTGAAATCATATGCTATTTTTCTTTCTCTGATAGACTTATTTAGCTTAATATAATACCCTCTGGTTCCATCCACATCATTGCAAATGGCAATATTTCATTTTTTTGATGGCTGAGTAATATTCCATCACACACACACACACACACACACACACACACACACACACCCCACTTCTTTATCCATTTGTCAGTTGATGACCATCTAGGCTTTTGCAATATTTTGGCAATCATGGACATTCCTGGTATAAACATTGGGGAGCACATGACTTTTTGAGTCATTATTTTTCTATCCTTTGGATAAATACCTGATGATGCAATTCCTGAGTCATAGGGTAGCTCTATTTTTAACTTTTTGAGGAACCTTCCAGAGTAGCTATACCAGTTTGCATTCCCACCAACAGTATAAGAGAGTTCCTTTTTCTCTGCATCCTTGCCAACATCTGTTGTTTCCTGAGTTGTTAATTTTAGACCTCCTGACCAGTGGGAAGTAGTATCTCATTGTGGTTTTGTTTTTATAGTTACATGGTAATGAGTGATGTTGGACATTTTTTCATGAGTCTCTAAGCCATTTGTATGTTCTTTGGAAAAGTGTCTACCCATGTGTTCTGCCAATTTCTTGACTGGATTTTTTTGTTTTTTGGGGTGTTGAATCTGATAAGTTCTTTATAGATTTTGAATACTAGACCTTTATCTGATATGTCATTTGTGAATATCTATTCCCATTTTATAGGTTGTCTTCTAGTCAGGTTGTTTGTTTCCTTTGCTGTGCAGAAATTTTTACCCTGGTGAAGTCCCAATAGTTCATTTTTACTTTTGTTTCCCTTGCCTCTGCAAACATGCCTAAGAAGAAGTTTTTCAGCCATCATCAAATAGGTTACTGCTTGTGTTCTCCTCTAGGATCTTGATGGATTCCTATCACACATTTAGGTCTTTCATCCATTTTTAGTTTATTTTTGTGTATGGTGTTAGAAAGTGGTCCAGTTTCATTCTTCTACATGTGGCTGTCCAGGTTTCCCAACATATTTGCTAAAGAGACTTGTTCCCCACCTCTCTCCCCCTGCCCTTGGATATTCTTTCCTGCTTTGTTGAAGATTAGTTGACCATGAGCTGAGAATGTGTTTCTGGGTTCTCTATTCTGTTCCATTGATCTGTGTTTCTGTTTTTGTGCCAGTACCGTATTGTATTGACTGCAGCTTTGTAATATTGCTTTATGTCTGGGACTGTGATGCCTTCAGCTTTGTATTTCTTTCTCAACATTTCTTTGGCTATTCAGGGTCTTTTTGGGTTCCATACACATTTTAGGATTTTTTGTTCCAGCTCTTTGAGAAATGCTGATGGTGTTTTGATGGGGATTGCTTTGAATGTGTAGATTGCTTTGGGTAGTATAGACAATTTAACAATATTTGTTCTTCCAGTCCAAGACCATGAAATATTTTTCCATTTCTTTGTTCCTTTCTCAGTTTCTTTTTTAAGTGCTCTTTGGTTTTGAGAACACAGTTCTTTTATCTGTTTGGTTCAGTTTATTTTGAGGTATCTTATGGTTTTTGGTACAGTTGTAAATGGAATTGATTCCTTGATTTCTCATTTTGCTGTTTCATTGTTAGTGTATAAAAATGTATTGATTTTATATCTTGTGACTTTGCTGAATTCCTGTAACAGTTCTAGCAATTTGGGGGTAGAGTCTTTTTGGTTTTCTTTTTTTTTTTAAAGTTAACATATAATGTATTATTTGCTCCAGGGGTACAGGTCTGTGAATCATCAGGCTTACACATTTCACAGCACCTGCCATTTCACATACCCTCCCCAATGTCCATAACCAAGCCACCCTATCCCTAGCCCCCCACCCCCTGGCAACCCTCAGTTTGTTTTGTGAGATTAAGAGTTTCTTATGTTTTGTCTCCATCCTGATTGCATCTTGTTTCACTTTTTCCTTCCCTACCCACCACAACCCCCCGCCCTGCCTCTCAAATTCCTCATATCAGAGATCATATGATAATTGCCTTTCTCCGACTGACTTATTTCACTCTGCATAATACCCTCTATTTCCATCCATATCATTGCCAATGGCAAGATATCATTTCTTTTGATGACTGCATAGTATTCCATTGTGTATATACACCACATCTTCTTTATCCATTCATCTGTTGATGGAATCTAGGTTCTTTCCATACTTTGGCTATTGTGGACATTGCTGCTTTAAACGTTCGGTTGCACGTGCCCCTTCAGATCACTACATTTGTATCTTTAGGGTAAATACCCAGTAGTGCAATTGCTGGGTCATAGGGTAGCTCTATTTTCAACTTTTTGAGGAACCTACATACTGTTTTTCAGAGTGCCTGCACCATCTTGCATTCCCACCAACAGTGTAGAGGGTTACCCTTTCTCTGCATCCTCGCCAACATCTGTACTTTCCAGACTTGTTAATTTTAGCCATTCTGACTGGTGTGAGGTCGTATCTCATTGTGGTTTTGATTTGTTTTTCCCTGATGCCGAGTGATGTTGAGCACCTTTTCATGTGTCTGTTGGCCATCTGGATGACATTGTAGAAATGTCTCTTCATGTCTTCTGCCCATTTCTTGATTGGATTATTTGTTCTTTGGGAGTTGAGTTTGATAAATTCTTTATAGATTTTGGATTCTAGCCCTTTATCTGATATGCCATTTGCAAATATATTCTCTCATTCTTTCAGTTGTCTTTTGATTTTGTTGACTATTTCCTTTGCTGTGCAAAAGCTTTTGATCTTGATGAAGTCCCAATAGTTCATTTTTCCCTTGCCGTTGGCAATGTTTCTAGGAAGAAGTTGCGGCGACTGAGGTAGAAAAAGTTGCTGCCTGTGTTCTCCTCAAGGATTTTGATGGATTCCTGTCTCACACTGAGGTCTTTCATCCATTTGGAGTCTATTTTTGTGTGTGGTGTAAGGAAATGGTCCAGTTTCATTCTGCATGTGGTTGTCCAATTTTCCCAATACCATTTGTTGAAGAGACTGTCTTTTTTCCATTGGACATTCTTTCCTGCTTTGTCAAAGATTAGTTGACCATAGAGTTGAAGGTCTATTTCTGGGCTCTCTATTCTGTTCTATTGATCTATGTGTCTGTTTTTGTGCTAGTACCATATTGTCTTGATGATGACAACTTTCTAATAGAGTTTGAAGTCTGGAATTGTGATTCTATCAACTTTGGCTTTCTTTTTCAACATTCCTCTGGCTATTCAGGCTCTTTTCTTTTCCATATAAATTTTAGGATTATTTGTTCCATTTCTTTGAAAAAAATTGATGGTATCTTGATAGGGATTGCATTAAATGTGTAGATTGCTTAAGGTAGCATAGACATTTTCACAGTATTTGTTTTTCCAATCCATGAGCATGGAACTTTTTCCCATTTCTTTGTGTCTTCATCAATTTCTTTCATGAGTACTTTATAGTTTTCTGAGTACAGATTCTTTACCTCTTTGGTTAGGTTTGCTCCTAGGTATCTTATGGTTTTGGGTGCAATTGTAAATGGGATTGACTCCTTAATTTCTCTTTCTTCTGTCTTGCTGTTGTTGTATAGGAATGCAACGGATTTCTGTGCATTGATTTTATATCCTGCCACTTTAGTGAATTCCTGTATGAGTTCTAGCAGTTTTGGAATGGAGTCTTTTGGGTTTTCCACACAAAGTATCATATCATCTCTAAAGAGTGAGAGTTTGACTTCTTCTTTGCTGATTCAGATGCCTTTAATTTCTTTTTGTTGTCTGATTGCTGAGGCTAGGACTTCTAGTACTATGTTGAATAGCAGTGGTGATATTAGACATCCCTACCATGTTCCTGAGCTTAGGGGAAAAGCTCTCAGTTTTTCCCCATTGAGAATGATATTCACTGTGGGTTTTTCGTAGATGGCTTTAATGATATTGAGGTATGTATCTTCTACCCCCACACTTTGAAGAGTTTTGATCAAGAAAGGATGTTGTATTTTGTCCAATGCTTTTTCAACATTTTCAGGCATATAGTTGCTCATAATATGTTCTTATAATTGTTTGTATTTCCTTGGTGTTGGTTGTGATCTCTCATCTTTCATTCATGATTTTATTAATTTGGGTCCTTTCCCTTTTCTCTCTCTTTTTTTAAAGTCTGGCCAGGGATTTATCAGTCTTATTAATTCTTTCAATGAACCAGCTCCTACTTTCATTGATTTGTTCTACTGTTCTTTTGGTTTCTATTCCATGATTTCTGCTCTGATCTTTATGATTTCTCTTCTCCTGCTGGGTTTAGGATTTATTTGCTGTTCTTTCCCCATTTCCTTTAGATGTAGGGTTAGATTGTGTACTTGAGACCTTTTTGCCAAGGAATTAGACAATATAGAAAAATGGATGCATTCCTAGAAACATATAAACTGCCAAAACTGAAACAGGAGAAAATAGAAAACCCGAACAGACACATAACCAGCAAAGAAATTGAAGTGGTAATCAAAAATCTCCGAAAAAACAAGAGTTCAGGGCTGGACAGCTTCCCAGGGGAATTCTACCAAATATTTAAAGAATTAATATCTATTTTTCTGAAACTGTTCCAAAGAGTAGAAATGGAAGGGAAACTTCAAAATTAATTCTATGAGATCAGAGTTACCTTGATCCCAAAACCAGACAAAGACCCCACCAAGATGGAGAATTACAGACCAATATCCCTGATGAACATGGATACAAAAATTATCACCAAGATACTAGCCAATAGGACCCAATAATACATTAAAATGATTGTTCACCATGACCAAGTGGGATTATTTTCCTGAGATGTAGGGGTGGCCCAACATCCAAAAATCAAATACACCACACTAATAAAAGAAAGAATAAGAAGCATATAATCCTCAGTAGATGCAGAAAAACCATTTGACAAAATATAGCATCCATTCTTGATAAAAAAAATGTTCACAATGTAGGGATAAAGGAAATATAGTATCTTAAAGGCCATATATGAAAACTATTTTCATCCTCAATGGGGACAAACTGAGGTCAGGAACACACAGCGATGTCCATTCTCATCACTGTTGTTCAAGATATTATTGGAAGTCCTAGCCTTACCAATCGAACAACAAAAGGAAATAAAAGACATCCAAATCAGCAAGGAAGAAGTCAAACTTCCACTCTTAATAAATAACACAATACTCTATACAGAAAACCCAGGAGGAAGCAAAATGTCAGAGGCATAGGAGATTGAAATATTATTAGGTTCCAGGAGTTCAGCTCGATAGTTATCAAACCATTCTGAACACCTACAAACTCAACAGGAAATAGAAGAGAAGAAGAGCAGCAATTTTAGGAACAGAAAACTGACCACTTTCTGGAAGGTAGGATGTGTGGACTAGTAATTCTGAAGCAATGGGAAGATAGACTGCTGGGGGAGGGGCCAGCTCCTGCAAGCATCAGAGCAGCAGAACACAAAATCAGAACTTTTAGAAGTCTGCTCCACTGAGGGACATTGCTCCAGAGGCTAAGTGGGTGTGAAGCCCTTGTAGGGACAGTGTGGTCTCAGGACCCATGGGGTCACAGAAAGACCTAGGGTGTCTGAGTGTGATAGAGCTCCCAGGTATCAGAGTGGGGAAGCTGGCTACAGAGATGGAACCAAGGAGGGGCTCTCAGCTCAGGGTTACCTTAAACCACACTTTGAGGTTCAGTCAGGCCACTGCTCTTTGAGCAGGGACCCCACAAGTGGCAAACCCAGAGAGACCCCCCTCTTTCCTCCTCTGGGAGGAGCAGTGCAGAAGCATGTGGCAGGAATCTGCTGGGTTTGGAGACTCCAAGTGGGACCATGTGCTAGAGATAGAAATGCATGGTCACAGGCCAGGTGACCATGGAGTGCGGCCAGAGACCAGGGAGAAGGGAGTGACTGCTTTTCTCTGAGGGCACACTGAGGAGCAGGGCCCTGAGCTCTCAGCTCCTATGGGGCTGGAGATTTGGAGGCTGCCATTTTCATTCACATCCTCCAAAGCTCTATGGAAAATGTTCAGGGAACAAAAGCTCCTGAGAATGAACCCTAGCAGATTACTTAGCCTGGCCCCTGGCAAGGGTAGTGCAATTCCTCCTCGGGCAAAGACATTTGAGAATCAGTGCAACAAGCCCCCCTCCCCAGAAGATCAGCAAAAACATCCATCCAAGACCAAGTTCACTGTTCAATGAGAACTGCTGAACTCCAGAGCTAGGGGAAAGCAACACAAAGAATTCATGGCCTTTCCCCCATGATCCTTTAGTATTTCAAAGTTAAATTTTTTAATTTTTTTCTTTTATTCTATTTTTAACTTTTCCTCTTTCCTCTTTTAATGTTTTTAAACAAATTTATCTTATCAATACATTTAAAAAAAATTCTTAAATTTTCATGTTATAGTCATATTTTATCCCTTCATTGTATTTAACCCTATTTTTTATATACATAAAGGTTTTTTTTTAATTTAGGGAAACAATTTCTTCTCATAGATCAAAATATACCATAAATCTAGCACAGAGCTTTTTTCTACTCTCCAGCCTGAGCACATTCTCTCCTCTTTTTTTTTCTTTTTCCAACCAACTTATCAATTCCTCTTTTAGAATCTTATTTAATTTTTATCTCTACAGCCATATTCCATCCCTTCATTGTGTTTACCCTTATTTTTTTTGTGTGTGTGTATATATATATATAATGTTTTTCTTTAAAATTTTGGGAGGTAGTTTCTTCTAAGAGACAAGAATACACCCAAAATCAAGTGGGTGGCTCTGTTCTAGTCACTAGTCTAATTTTTAAAATTTTTAAAAAATTTCCCCCCACTCTTCTCCCCCCAGTTTCAGATCTCTTCTGATTTGGTTAGTGTATATTTTCCTTTGGGGAAATGGGGTCTTTGACACCCATTTAGTATTTTGTTCTCTCATACATGTATTCTTATCTGGATAAAATGACAGGGTGGAGAAACTCACCACCAAAAAAAGAACAAGGGGCAGTACCAAAGGCTAGGGACCTAATCAATATGGACATTAGTAATATGTCAGAACTAGAGTTTGGAATGATGATTATCAAGATGCTAGCTGGGCTTGAAAAAAAGCATGTAAGATATTAGAGAATCCCTGTCTGGAGAAATAAAATTCCTTTCTGGAGAAATAAAAGAACAAAAATCTAACCAAGTTGAAATAAAAAAAAAACCCTATTAATGGGGTGCAATAAAAAACAGAGGCTCTTACTGCTAGGGTAAATGAGGCAGAAGAGAGAATTAGTGATGTAGAAGGCCAAAGGATGGAGAATAAGGAAGCTAAGCAAAAGAGAGATGAACAACTACTGGACCACAAGGGGAGAATTCGAGAGATAAGTGATACCATAAGACAAAACATTATTAGAAAAATTGGGATCCCAGAGGAAGAAGAAAGAGAGAGGGGCAGAAGGTATATTGGAGAATATTATAATAGAGAATTTCCCTAATATGGGAATATACAATGCTATATCCAGTCAGGCTATCATTGAAAATAGAAGGAGACATAAAAGCTTCCAGG
This sequence comes from Mellivora capensis, assembly GCA_004024625.1. Taxonomy (NCBI): domain Eukaryota; kingdom Metazoa; phylum Chordata; class Mammalia; order Carnivora; family Mustelidae; genus Mellivora; species Mellivora capensis. The sequence continues at coordinate 21,199 of PISX010019956.1, forward strand.
ACAAACAAAAACTAAAAGAATTTGCAAACACCAAACCAGCCCTACAGAAAATATTGAAAGTGGTCTTCTAAGCAAAGAGAGAGCCCAAAAGTCATAGACCAGAAAGGAACAAAGATAATATACAGTAACAGTCACCTTACAGGCAATACAATGGCACTAAATTAATATCTTTCAATAGTTACCCTGAATGTAAATGGGCTAAATGCCCCAATCAAAAGACACAGGGTATCAGAATGGATAAAAAACAAGACCTGTTCTGAAGAATAGATCACATCCTGGGTCACAAATCAGGTCTCAACTGGTACCAAAAGATTGGGATCATTCCCTGATCCATTTTGGATCAGACCACAATGCTCTGAAGATAGAACTCAATCACAAGAGGAAAGTTGGAAAGAACTCAAATACATGGAGGCTAAAGAGCATCCTTCTAAAGAATGAATAGGTCAACCAGGAAATTGAAGAATTGAAAAAATTCATGGAAACAAATGATAATGAAAACACAACTGTTCAAAATCTGTGGGACACAGCAAAGGCGGTCCTGTGAGGAAAATATAGAGCCATACAAGCCTTTATCAAGAAACAAGAAAGGTCTTAAGTACAAAGCCTAACCCTACACCTAAAGGAGATGGAGAAAGAACAGTAAAGAAAGCCTAAACCCAGCATAAGGAGAGAAATCATAAAGATCAGAGCAGAACTCAATGAATAGAAACCAAAAGAACAGTAGAACAAATCAATGAAACTAGGAGCTGGTTCTTTGAAAGAATTAATAAGATTGATAATCCCCTGGGAAGCCTTTAAAAAAGAGAGAGAAAATTAATAAAATCATGAATGAAAGAGGAGAGATCACAACCAACACCAAAGAAATACAAATAATTATAAGAACATATTATGAACAACTATATGCCAGCAAATATGACAATTTTTTTTGCATTCCTAGAGACATATAAACTGCGACAACTGAACCAGGAAGAAATAGAAAAGTTGAACAGACCCATAACCAGTAAGGAGATTGAAGCAGTCATTAAAAATCTCCCAACAAACAAGAGCGCAGGTCCAGATGGCTTCCCAGGGGAATTCTACCAAATATTTAAAGAAGAATTAATACCTATTCTCCTGAAACTGTTCCAAAAAATAGAAATGGAAGGAAAACTGCCAAACTTCTTTTATGAGGCCAGCATTACCTTGATTCCAAAACCAGACAAAGACCCCATCAAAAAAGAGAATTACAGACCAATATCCTTGATGAACAGGGATGTGAAAATTCTCACCAAAATACTAGCCAATAGGATCCAACAGTACCTCAAAAGGATTATTCACTATGATAAAGTGGGATTAATTCCTGGGCTACAAGGTTGATTCAACATCTGCAAATCAATCAATGTGATACAATACATTATCATATGATCTCTCTGATTTGAGGAATTTGAGAGGTAGGATGGGGGTGTGGAAAAGGGAGGGAAAAATGTGTGGACTGGGGAGGGAGAAAACCACAAGAGACTTAATCTTGGGAAAAAAGCTGAGCATTGTTGGAAGGGAGGGGAGAGGGATAGGGTGCCTCGTGATGGATATTAGGGAGGGTATGTGCTATGCAGGGTGCTGTGAATTGTGTAAGACTGATGATTCACTGACCTGTATCACTGAAACACATAATACATTATATGTTAATTAAAAATAGAATACACTTTTCAACTTCAGCTTGTATCATGAAGATACAGATATTATCAATGTGTGTGTGGAAGTCTAGGTGCCATCCACTTAACTCTAAGAAAGAACACTGTGGAGAATCCATCTTTGAACGAGCATCTTATCTCCAGAAGATAGAAGGATTTTGCAAAAGTGTGTGTGAATGCACAAGGAAGTCTGAGAAAGGAGCCTCTGTAGAAGGCTTCTTCCCGCTGAAAGTCAGAGGAATGAAGGGAGGTGAGACAAAAGAATGTTGCTGGGCAATTCCTCCCAAAATGTCGAAGGAACATGCACAGACAACTACAAGGCTGGAACTAATAGCACAATTCTGAGAAAAACCTGACACTGGATCCCCCAGTGGGCCTAGCCCTGGAGATCAGTCCCTAACCCTGGCTTCCCCCTAAAGCTCCCCTCAAATCAGGCCTTGGGGCAGATCTCCACACTGGCATGGGATATACTCCCTCCATGTCCCAGACTGTATGTAACACTCCCATCAGATAGACTCCCACCATCTCCCGGATCATACATAACTCTAACCCTAGCCCTGGCTGTGGAATTAAAGGTGCCCAAACCCTAGTCCTCAGGGCGCAATCAGTTTGGTTCACCTGACTAATGCCAGACTCATTCGTAAAGAACCCAGAAGGAAACGTTAGTTTCCTTTGCAGAACCCAGAAGGAAACGTTAGTTCCCCTTGCAACCCTTGGGTGTGGCTGGACAACAGGATTTGAGCCCCAAACCTGAACCTCAGCATCACTATGAGCATCCTCCTGAGGTGAACCCTGAAGACTGAGCCTCAGTGCAATGCCAGACCTCCACTCAGCCCTCAGAATAGGACTCTGCACCGCCATCGCACTGGCCTCTAACCTCTTCATGGATCTATATCCCTAGCCCTAGACCTATCTGTGGCCCTGACTAGACCTGAATCCTACTTGTGAAGCCTGAATGGATATTGGACTACTGAGCAACACCAGGCTAATTAGGCAAGAACAAAGAAGGTTGAAACCCTGCAACTTGCAGCCCAGGAGGATGTCGCTGGAGATAGACTGTGGTTCCAGTGAAAACCCTGAAACTCACAAAGACAAGGAGCATCTCTATGGGGCCAAGTGGGAAGTCAGATGCTCTCCTTAGTGCTATCCCTCAACTCAGCCCTCAAGGCGCATCCCCTCAATGTCATGGCTTAGGGAACAAGCACCTCCCGGATTCTCACCCTCACCCTTGGCATGACTCGGGTCTTACCTTGGCCTGAATGTAAAGTCTGAGGAACAACAGGACTGGGGATGCAAGATGGGTATAGGACCCCTCTGTCAAGAATTCAGAAACAAGCCAGGCCAAGGGCCAACATCACAGTTGAGACAGCAGCAGGATTCTGGCAAAAACCTGACCCCTAACACCACAATAGGCCTAGGCCCTGAGACCCAGCCCCAGTGAACCCCGAGCTTCACTGGAATGCTCATCCTCTACTCAGGCCCCACAGCAGGTCTCCACACTGCCATTGGATAGACTCCTACTACCTCCTGGACCATGACTCTAACTCTTGCCTTGGCCAGGGCACTGAAGGGACCTACCAAAAAAAAAAAAATCTGGGAGCTCAATGGATTTGGTACAACTGGAAAATGGCTGACTACTGAGGCAGGCAACCAAAGGAAACCCTGCTTTTGAGGAGGAGTTTGGATTCTTTAAAAAATCTCATACTGACCAAAAGCATCAGCATCGCCATGAGGCTAAACCAGAAGCTGGAGCAGGCCCCCTTACTTCCATTAGATAGGCTCTAACTGCCTCCCATTCACATATCCTAATCCTAGAATAGCCTCTGGGGCTGACAGCTCCTGAACCCTACTTCCAAGGTTACAATGGATTTGCAAAAGGCAAGAACACAGAAGCAAACTGTGCCACATGTAGTTTCTGGGTTCTCTCGGGAGAGAATGATTCTAGTGAAAAATCCTAAACTTCATCATCACTAGCAGCATCCCAGTGAGACCAAACACTGGGTGAAGCAGGAGCCTCACCCTCAAGGTCATCCTCAACTCAGTCCCCAGGCAGATCTCCTCACTGTCATTGACTCGGCCCTTATTGTTTGGAACCAAGGACTGGAACCATAATCCTAGTCCTGGTTGTGGCAATGATGGCGCCTGAACCTTCAGTCTGAGGGCACAATGGATTTGGGTCCCCTGGAAAATGTCAGACTACTCAAGTTGTAGTACAGAAGTAGTAAGACCATGCCATAGGCAACCCCCAGAATGGAGTGGCAGGGCAGGATTTTAGCAAAGATTGAATCCTCACGCATAGCCCTCAGCAACACCTGGCCACACTGAAAGCTGGAGACTCACCCTAATGCAGTCCTCAACTCAGCCCTCATGGAAGATCACCACAGTGCCATCAGATAGGCCACCAATACCTCTGGAGAGATCATCCTAATCCTCAAGAGGCCTGTGGGGCAGAAAGGGCCTGAATGCTAGGACTCAAGGCACAAGGGATTTGACACAATTAAAACATAAGGGTATTGAGGGACATCTGCGGAGATGTGGGCAAACTTCCATGGACTAATGTCTCAGAAAGAACACTATGGAGAAACCCTCCTTGAGTTAATGCCCTTCAGGAAGATAGAAGCATTTTCAAAAGTCTCTGTGCCAGCATAAGAAAAGGACCATAGAGTTTACTTCAAGAAAGGACACAGTCTAGAAACCAGCTTTAAACTAATGTCTTCTTTCAGGGCACCTGGGTGGCTCAGTGGTTTACCTTCAGCTCAGGTCATGATCTCAGGGTTCTGGGATCGAGTCCCGCATCGGGCTCTCTGCTTGGCAGCGAGCCTGCTTCCTCCTCTCTCCCTCTCTGCCTGTCTCTCTGCCTACTTGTGATCTCTGTCTGTCAAATAAATAAATAAAATCTTTAAAAAAAAACTAATGTCTTCTTTCATGAAGACAGGAGCCTTTACAAATGTATGTGTGAAACACATAAGGAAAGTTCCATATACTTAACTCTAAGAAAGAAAACTGAAGAGATGCCTTCTTTCAACTGCATCATCAGTTGTGAAACCTGAAGCCTTTTGCAATGTACGTGCAGAAGCATAAGGGAAGTGGCATAGATACTTAACTCTAAGAAAGAACACCATATAGTAGTCGTCTTTTAACTAACATCTTTCATAGAGATAGAAGCATTTTCAAATATGTGTGTGAAGGCACAGGGAAAGGGCCATATAATTTACCCTGACAGCACACCATAAAAAAAAACACAACACAACACTTTTGACCAACATTATCTTTCATCAGGCCAGAAGCATTTTCATATGTATGTGAGAAAGCCTAAAGCCAGAGCCATCTACTTAACTTTGAGAAACAAGTCTGTGTAGAAAGCCTCTTTCATATTCATAGTAACATGTTCTTTCACGAAGATAGAGTAAAAGATGTATGTGTGGATGCATAAGGAAAGTGTCATATACTTAATCTACCAAAGAACAATACAGAGAAACCCTCTCTCCAGCGTCTTCCAATGAATGTATGGGTGGAAGCATAAGGAAAGTGCCACATACATAACACTAAGAAAGAACACCGTATAGAAACCATCTTTCAACTCACATGTTCTGTCATGAAAATGGACATGTTGGCAAAGGTATTTGTGAAAACGTAAGGGTAGTGCCATTTACTGTATTCTGAGAACCAAGTCTGTTGTGTAGAGAGAATGCACCTTTGAACCAACATCTTGATTCAGGAAGATACAAGTGTTTTTAAATAGGTATGTTGAAGCTTAAGAAAAGGGCCTTATATAGACTTAACTCTAAGAACCAACACTCTGGAGAAACCGTTCTTCAACTAACATGTTCTTTCCAGAAGACAGAAGTACTTCCCAAATGTGTCTGAAACATAATGAAAAGTGCAATATACAAAACTCAGAGGACCCAGTCTGTATAGATGGCAAATTTGAATTACTCTCTGGTTTCATGAAGGTAGAGAAACATTTTCCAAGTTATGTCTGGAAGCATAAGGAAAGTGCCCTAAACATAACCCTAAGCAACAGGATGGGAGTGAAACTGAATTCCAACTAACGTCTTCTCTCCTGAAGGTGGGAGCATGTTCAAAGGTGTGTGTGAAAGTAGAAAGATAGTGCCAGGCACTAAATTCTGGGAAATGAGCGTGTGTAGAATGCATCTTTCCACTAACATCTTGTTTCATGAAGATAGAAGTGATATCCAGGGTACTGCTGGAAGTCCAAACAACATGCCCTACATTTAACTCTACAAAACAGCATGTATAAGAAAAGGAGTTCAACGAACATCTTTCCTGAAGATGGAAGCACTTTCCAAAAGTGTGTGTGAGGGCCTGAGGAATATGTCATGAACGTAACTATGAGAAGCAGCACTGTAGAGAAAGCAGCCTTCCATGAACAGCATTGAGGAAGACAGGAGTGTCTTCCAAATTGTGTGTGAAAGCACAAGGTAAGTGACATATACTTGACTGTGAGGAATAAGTTTGTGTAGCACAGAAGTCTCAACCAACAAATGGTATCATGAAGACAGATGACAGAATTTCTATATGTACATGTGAAGGCATAATGGGGTAGTGCCCCATACATGACACTAAGAGAAAACAGTGTAGAGAAGCCTGTTTTCAACTCACATCTTCTGTCATGAAGATAGAGGTGTTGGGAATATTGTGTGTGATTTACTTCATTCTGAGAACCAAGTTTGTTGTGTAGAGCGAATGCACCTTCAAACAAGGGTTTTCAAATATGTGTGTTGAAGTTAAAGGAAAGGGCCCTATATAGACTTAACTCTAAGAAACAACACTGTGGAGACACTGTCCTTCAATGAAACTTCTTTCTAGAGGATAGAAGTACTTCCCAAAGTGTATCTGAAACATAAAGAAAAAATGCAATATACTCAACTCAGAAAACTCAAGTCTCTATAGAAGGCATATTTGGACTACTCTGGTTTCACGGAGGTAGAGAAGTGTTTTCACGCCATCTGGAAGTGACAGGAAAGTGCCCTATATGTAACTCCAAACAACAATGGGATGAGAAACCGAATTCCAACTAATGTCTTTTCTCCTGAAGTTGGAAGCATCGTCAAACATGTGCGTTAAAGTAGAAAGATAGTGCCAGGCACTTACCTCTGGGAAACGAGTCTGCACAGAATATGTCTTTTCACAAACATCTTGTTTCATGAAGAATGAACAGATTTCCAATGTACATGTGAAAGTGCCAGCAACGTGCTCTTTACTTAACTCTAAGAAACAGCACTATAATAAAAGGAGTTCAAGGAACATCTTTCCTGAAGATGGAAGTGCTTTCCAAGTGTGTGATAGCCTAAGGAAAAGGCCATGGACATAACTCTGAGAAGCAATACTGGAAAGAAGCCTTCCATGAACAGTTTTCAGGAAGATAGGAGTGTTTTTCAAATTGTGTGTGAAAGCACAAGGAAACTTGTGACATATACTTGACTCTGAGAAACATGGAAGTCTCAACCAACATCTAATACCATGAAGACAGATGCCTTTCCACATGTATGTGAGAAGGCATAAGGGAAGTGCTGCATGCATAACACTCAGAGAGAACAGTGTAGAGAAACCTTCTTTCAACTCACATCTTCTGTCATGAAGATGGGGACGTTTGCAAAAATGCATATGAAACCTTAAGGGAGGGGTCTTTTACTTCATTCTGAGAACCAAGTTTGTTGTGATCTTGATCCAGGAAGATATAAGCATTTTCAAATATGTGTGTTGAAGTTTAGGGAAAGGGCCCTATATAGACCTACCTCTAAGAAAACACTGGAGAAACGGTCCTTCAACAAACCAGTTCTTTCCAGACACAAGAAGTACTTCCCAAAGTGTGTGTGAAATATAAGGAAAAGTGCAACATACTTAACTCAGAGGACCCAGTCTGTATAGAAGGCAATTTGGGACTACTCTCTGGTTTCACGAAGGTAGAGAAGTGTTTTCCAAGGGGTGTCTGGAAGCATAAGGAAAGTGCCTTAAATGCAACTCTAAGCAACAATACAGGAGAGAAATTGAATTTCAACTCATGTTTTCTCTTCTGAAGGTGGAAGCAAGTTCAAACGTGTGTGTGAATGTAGAAAGATAGTGCCAGGCACAGAATTCTGGGAAACAAGGGTGGATAGAATGTGTCTTTCCACTAATATCTTGCTTCTTGAAGATGTTCCGTTGGAAGCCCAAACAATGGATGCTTTTTACTTAAATCTAAGAAACAGCACCGTGTAAGAAAAGTTCAATAAATAATTTCTTTCCTGAAGATGGAAGCACTTTCCAAAAGTGTGTGATTGCCTAAGGAAAGTGACATGGATATATCTCTGAGTAGCAACACTGTAGAAAAAGAAGACTTCCATGAACAGCATTCAGGAAGACAGGAGTGTTTTCCAAGTTGTGTGTGAAAGCAAAAGGAAAGTGACATATACTTGAGTGTGAGAAACAAGGTCATGTAGCACAAAAGTCTCAACCAACATCTGGTATCATGAAGACAGAGGACTTTCCTCATGAATGTATGAAGGCATAAGGGAAGTGCCCCATACATAATCCTTATGCTGTCACACACAGTTTGGAAAATGCTTCTCTCCTTAGGAAAGAGAAGGTAACCATGTAGAAGGACAGTCTCCCTGTAGTGTTGTTTCGCAGAGTCTGTGGTACTCTCCATAGGACTTCGCCAATTCTTTGGAACGCCCAGGAGAGGTGGGTGTGAAAGATGGTTCCTCAACAGGGTTGTCTCTCAGTAGTAGGTATATTGATGGCACATAACCTAGGCTTTCACACTCCCAACTGACAAGGGTACTCTCTGCAGTATATGGAAACTTCCCTTGCTTTCACAAACACCAGATCATGTTGCAGATATCTGGAAAGATGATAGAATGCAGGGCACAATCTATTCAGTGCCGTTTCTTCCTACTTCACTACATTACCATTTCCCTTCAGTGTCCACAAAGTTTGAAAAGGGTTCTATCATCCAGAAGCCACAGTTTGGAAAATGCAACTCTCCAAAGAAAAGAGTAGTTAACCCTGTGGAGAGACGGGTCCCTTCCAGTGTTATCTCATAGAGTTGAGTCTGTGGCACTCTCCTTATGCCTTCCCTTCCCCTCTGGAACATGCAGGGCAGGTGGGCATGGTGGATGGTTCCTCCACAGTGTTGTCTCTCAGTGTTAGGTATATGCCATTTAACATATGTTTCCACACACACAGCTGACTAGCGTGCTGTGCAGTATATGGTCCCACCCTTGCTTCACAAACACCTGAAAGTGCTACAGTTCTCTGGAAAGATCTTAGAAGCAGGGGGCTTTATGTCCAGTGCCTATGTCATTTCTTGACCATTTCCCTTTAGCATCCACAGAGGTTTGAAAAAGTTTCTATCTTCCAGAAGCCAGCTGTCAGCTGAAAGTTGCACTGTGCCGAGTTGTTTCTCAGAGTTGGGCACATAGCGCTTTCACCCCCAGTTCTGAAAATGCTTCCAGCTGTAGAGGAGAAGATGTTAACGAAAACTGGTGCCTCTACATTATTCCTTCTTTCTCTTTTTTAAGCACCGGGCAACATTCCTCATGCTATCCCCGCGGAGTTTGGAAAACTTTTCTTTCTACCCAAAACAAGATGTCTGCCTCAAGCTGCATTCCACCCATTCTAATTTCTCTGAGGGAAGTGCATGACCCCTTCCTGATGCTCCCTCAGACACTCTGGAAAATGCTTCTGTCTTCAAGCAGCAAGAGGTTTGTGGAAGGGCAAGTTCTTGGGGGCATTGTTTCTCAGCCCTTGGTATTTAGCCATTTCCCTATGTGGACTCAGAGTGGAAAACGCTCATCTCCAAAGGAAAGCGATGTTAACCCTGTGGAGGGACTTTCTTTGTGATGTTGTTCCATAGAGTTGAGTCTGTGGTACTCTCCCTATGCCTTCCTCTCCCCTCTGGAACATGCACGGCAGGTGGGAGTGATGGACCGTTCCTCCACAGGGTTGTCTCTCAGGGCTCCGTATATGCTACTTGACACAGGCTTCCACACCCACAGCTGATTAGGGTACTCTCTGCGCTATACGGAACTTTCCTGTGCCTTCACAACCCCCTGAACGTGCTGCAGTCATCTGGAAAAATGTTAGAAGCAAGACGCTTTCTGCCAAGTGCTGTTTCTCCTCCATCACTTCATTTGTTTCCCTGCAGCATTCACACAGAAGTTTGAAAATGCTTCTGTCTTCAAGAAGGCAGATGTCAGCTGTAAGTCGCACTGTACCCAGACTTGTTTCTCAGAGTTGAGCACATGGTGCTTTCCTCCCGAGTTTTGAAAATGCTTCTAGGATCAGGGGAGGAGATATTATTGGAAAGCCAGTATCTCTACAGTTTGACATTTTTATCTCATTAAGCACCAGGCAGTTTCCTCATGCTGCCCCCACGGACATTGGAAAACATTCTTCTCTTCCCGAAACAAGATGTCTGCCAAAAGCTGCATTCCACACACACTCATTTCTCCAAAGGAATTGCATGGCCACTTTCCAGTACTTCCTAACACACTGTGGAATATGCTTCTGTCCTCAGGCAGCAAGAGCTTCGTGGAGGGACACGTTCTTGGGGGCACTGTTTCTCAGCCTTAAGTAAACAGCCCTTGCCTTATGCGGTCACACACGGTTTGGAAAAGGGTTATCTCTTAAGGAAAGAGAAGGAAACAGCGTGGAGAGCAGGGGAGCTTTCTGGGGTTAGAGTTGAGAGAAGGGTCCTGGCTGGGTTTCAGCATCCGAGTTTTTGACCTGGTGTGGCACAGAAGGTGGGGGATGGCATCAGGGGGATCATGCAGTTTTCTCCCGCTCAGAGGGTTTTCCGCAGGTCCGAATGGCATGGTTTCCTCCTGGGTGGCAGGTGGGCTCATGGGGTATGTTTCAGGGTTCCCGCATTTGAGGGCTTGAGGGACAGGTCCCTGAGGAAGGAAGACTGAAAACCCAACAGAGGGTTAGGGCCAGGGCCTAGGGGGCTCAGTAGCAGGAGGGGTTGGCCTCACATGTGCCTGACTCATAGAGGACTTTCTCGAAGGCTTTGGGCCATGACCACTCAGGACTTCCGGCCATGCCCTGACGGAGGCCCTGCAGACATGCACCGCAGTAAGCGTGATCGCCGGGGGTTTTCTGGCCAATTTTCACAAGATTTCTGCTCAATTTGATATCGATTTGGGCAGAAGCCTCCTGAGAATTCACCGGCGTTGGGCAGCAATTTGGGTCACGCTGGTGCCAGTAGTCTAGAGCCCTTTCTTGCTAGTATGTGTCTTGGTCATCCGGAAAAATGGGCCGGCCCCAAGTGATTCCACTAAGGACCCATGCGCAAGGTAGCTTTCCAGGGACAGAGTTGAAGGAGGAATTCTTGCTGGGAGTCAGCTTCTGAGTTTGTGGCACAGTGTGGCGCTGAATGTGGGGGATGATCTCAGGGTGGGCATGCAGCGTTCTCCAGGTCTGAGGATTTTCTGCAGCTCTGGGTGGCAGGCAGAGTCATGCGGTGTGGTTCAGGGGTCCCCAATCTGGAGGACTCAAGGGAGGCCTCTGGGGATGGAAGCATGAAACCCAACTGAGGTTTAGGGCCAGGGCCTAGGGGCATGGCAGGCTCAATCCGCCAGCGCTGGTGTGGGCACCCCAGGGGGCTGAGTAGCAGAAGGCATTGACCACGAGTGCGCCTGACTCATAGAGGCTTTCTGGCAATGTTGGCCTCTTGGGATGGAAGCCTGAAAACCCAAACTAGGGTTAGGATTAGGATTAATCCTAATTAATCCCTAATTGAGGGCGGGCGTCAGGTGGAAGGGTCGGAGTCTGGCTTTGGGTCCAGGGCGTGTGCAGATGCTGGGGGTGGCCTCGGGGGGCATGCGGTTTCTCCCGCTCTGAGGTTTTTGTGCAGCTCCAAATGGTATCATTTCACCCTAGGTCAGCGGAGTGCTAGCGTGAGTGTCAGGCATCCCCAGTCTGGCATGCTTGGGAGACAGCCCTCTGGGCATGGGCCCTGAACACCCTACCTAGTGTTAGGGTTAGGGTTAGGGCCTAGGGCTATGGCAGGCCTGATCTGCCAGAGCTGAGGCTGGCTCTGCTCAGGGCTGAGTTGAGGGCATTTGTCCAGCACTGCAGCAGAATCCAGCTTTAGGGCCACTGATGGTTGGGGTGACTTTAGGGTGGCAGCAGTTTTCTCCTCCTCTGAGTGTTTGGCACAGCTCCAAACGGCACTGTTTCCTACCGCGTGGCTGCCGGAGTCCTGGAGTGTCACTCAGGGGTCCTTCATCCGGGGGTCGTGGGAGCCAGGCCCCACAGAATGTAAGCCTGAAAACCCAAATTAGGGTTAGGGTTAGGGCATAGGGGCATTACAGGCCCGATCTGCTGGCACTGAGGCAGGCTTCCCTCAGGGCTGAGTTGAGGGCATGGGTCCGGCAGCACTGTGGAATCCGGGTTAATAGCTAGGGGGCACACCTTGCGGTTTGGAGCTGCTCCAAGCCCTCATAGGGGAGAAACCAGCATGCCCCCCTAAAGCCACGCCCACCATTGGCGGCCCACCTGGCCATAAAGCTGGATTCTGCTTCACTGATGGACACATGTCCTCTAACTCAGCCCTGAGGGGATCCCACCTCATTGCCAGCAGATCAGTTGTGCCATGCCCCTAGACCCCAGCCCTAACCCTAGTTTTGGTTTTCAGGCTTCCATTCCGAGGGCCCTGACTCCAAAGCTCCCCGGATAAAGGGCCCCTGAGTGATGCTCCAAGACTCTGCTGTCAACGCGGTATGAAACCGGGCCACTTGGAGCTGCACCAAACCCTCAGGGGGAGAAACCTGCATGCCCCCCTAAAGCAACCCCCATCATCGGTGGTCCACCTGGCCATAAAGCCGGATTATGCCGCGGTGCTGGACCAATGCCCTCAAATCATCCCTGAGGGGAGCCTGCCACAGTGCTGGCAGATGGGGCCTGTAATGCCCTTAGGCCCTAACCCTAACCCTAGTTTGGGTTTTCAGGCTTCCATTCCGAGGGGCCTGGCTCCCAAGCCCCCTGGATAAAGGACCCCTGAACGACACTCCAAGACTCTACCATCCACACAGTAGGAACCTGTGCCATTTAGAGCTGCCCGAAATCCTTAGCGGAGGAGAAACCTGCATGTCCCCCTAAAACTGGCACTGTGACAGAATCTGGCTTGATGGCCTGGAAGGCCACTGATGGTGGGTGTGGCTTTAGGGGGGCATGCAGTTTTCTCCCCTGCTAAGGATTTGGCGCAGCTCCAAATGGCACGGGTTCCTACTGTGTGATGGGGGTAGTCCTGGTGTATAGTTCAGGGGTCCTTAATCTGTGTGGCTTGCTGGCCAGGCACCTTGGAATGGAAGCCTGTAAACCCATACTTGGGTTAGGTTTAGAGCCCAGCACATGGCACAACTGATCTGCTCGCACTGAGGTGGGGTCCCTTCAGGGCTTAGTTGAGGACATGTGTCCGGCGGCGCTTTTTGGCCAGGGGGGCCACTGTTGGTGGGGGTGGCTTTAGTGAGGAATGCAGGTTTCTTCCCCTCTGAGGGTTTGGCGCCGTTCCAAACGCCAAGATTTCCTCCCATGTGGTGGGTGGAGTTAAGGGTTGTCACTCATGGGTCCTTAGTCTGGGGGGCTTGGGGGCCAGGCCTCTTGGGATGGAAGCCTGAAAACCCAAACTAGGGTTAGGATTAGTGCCTTGGGGCATGGCAGGCCCGATCTCCCAGTGCTGAGCATGCTCTGCTGTGGGCTGAATGGAGGGCGGGCCTCAGGTGGGTTGGAGTCTGGGCTTCTTGGGTCCAGGGGGGTTGCTGATGCTGGGGGTCGCCACGGGGGGCTTATAGGTTTCTCCCGCTCTGAGGTCTCTGCACAGCTCCAAATGGCACCATTTTACCCTAAGAGGCTGGCAGATGCTGGCATAGTCTCAGGTGTCCCCAGTCTGGTGAGCTTGGGAGCCAGCCCTCTGGGCACAGAAGCCTGTACACCCCACCTTGGGTTAGGTTAGGGTCTAGGGGTATGGCAGGCCGATCCGCTAGTGTTGAGGTGGGCTCCCTGATGGACTGAGTTGAGGGCGGGCATCAGGAGGCAGGTCGGAGTCTCGGTTTGGGTCCAGGAGAGCGCAGATGCTGGGCGTGGCCTCAGGGGGCATGCAGGTTTCTCCCACTCTGAGGTTTCTGCACAGCTCCAAATGGCACCTTTTCACCCTAGGAGGCTGGTGGGAGTGCTGGCGTGAGTCTCCGGTATCCCAAGTTGGTGAGGTTTGGAGCCAGCCCTCTGGGCACAGAAGCCTAGACCTCCACGTACAGGTAGGGTTAGGGCCTAGGGGAATGGTAGGCCCAATCTGCCAGCATTGAGGGTTAGGGTTAGGGTTAGGGTTAGGGGTTAGGGTTAGGGTTAGGGTTAGGGTTTAGGGTTCAGGGATTGGATTCGTGGTTCCGGTTCGGGTTCGGGTTAAGGTTTGGAGTTAGGGTTTCGGGTTCGCGTTTGGGTTTGGGTTCGGAGTTGGGTTCTGGTTCGGGTAAGGATTAAGCCCTGAATGGTGGCTTGGGGCACGTCCATCTGTCCTCCCTGTGCTGACCTTCCTTCTCCTTCACCCTCTTTCGTCCTGGATCCTCTCCACCCATTCCGTAATCAATTCTGAATGTTCCCGGGAGCAGGGTGGCAGGAGTGGGGTCTCACCAGAGGGTGCCGCGCTGCTCTGCCCCTGACAACACTGAGATAGTAGCTTAGGACATTCTGTCATGAGGACTGGGATGAGGATCCCATCCATCTCCTTGGGCATGAACATTGTTCCATTCCCTGCGGTCTCCACCCCTGCTGTGCTAAATACTCCTGAAAATACATCTGTGAAAAACCGAGCCAGAATTTTTGGGGGTGAGTCCCAGGCTGAGCCCTGCTAGGTGATAGGTGCACCTGTGGCCCGGGATGGGTGCCGCTCACTGTTGTCCCAGACAGGGGTGCCTGTCACCCTTCTGCCCAGGGGACCTGCATTGGACCTCTGCTTCTTTGCGTTCTCCCCAGGGCTGCTGGTCCCCAGACCAGACACCTGCCCGTCTGAGGGTGACCAGCACTGCCTCCCCAGGGTTTCCTTTGCCTGGGTCCTTCCCCGGGAGCTCCTGCATCTCCCGACACATAGTCCCTGTGTGCCTGTCCTCCCCCGTGAAGTTGCACGTGTTTAGTCTCTGTCCCCGTCTCTGTCCCTGCGGGACCCAGTGACTTGGAGCATGGATTGGAGCAGACCCATGGGAAACCTTTCTCTGGCCTTGGGTTGTGAGTGACGCTTTTGCCCTCTGTGGTGTGTCTTCCAGCTTTCTGCATTTCCCTGGTTTCTGGGTGGGCCACAGGAGGAAACAGCCATGTCCTGTCTGGGGTCCGACTGTGGTGTCCCAACAGGAACAGGGGTCTTGGCCCCAAGATTCTGCCCATAATTCCTAAAGGGGTCCCTATGATTCCATCTCATCTGTAATCCATTGGGCGTTTCAACATCCAATAAGGGAAATTCTATGTCCAACAGAGGAAGAAAGAAACGAGTGCCCTTTGAAAACAGGTGCAGACACAAAGGCACCTATTGAGTGATTCCACTTCCAGAAATCTCCAGAACACATGCAGCAACAGAAAGAGAAAGCAGCTTAGGTGTTGCGGGGGTTCAGGCTGGGGGAGCCACAGGCAGGGAGGGCTTGGGCTCAGGGTCTCCTTTGAGGAAGGAGGTATCCTGCAGCGATGTTCTGTGGTGTGGTGGCACAGCTTTGGGAATGTACTTCATGCTCATGATGTGTTCAAGTGAAAACAAGTACTTTTATTTAAAATAAATAATAGACCGCATAGAGGACATGGATGGTTAGTACAACAGTGACTATGGAGAGGAAAGAAAGAACATAGTGGGAGGGGATGAAACATTCTGGGGGGATGTCGGGGTCAGGGGATGGAACTGAGGGTGATTTTACAGGGGGATCCCTCTGCAGAGTTGTGGGCTCTGGATTTGGCTCCGGGAGCCCGGCAGGAGCAGGTGTAGGGGCAGGGGTTGGGATAGGGGCGGGGACAGGGTCAGCAGTAGTGGCCGGTGCAGGATCCAGAGCAGGAGCTGGGTCAGAGACAGGAAGAGGAGCACAG
>PISX010019957.1:0-37005 GCA_004024625.1 Mellivora capensis
GCCAGTATCTTTTATGCCAGTGTTGCTCCCCAGCGCTCACTCTGGCCTTCCCCCTCACCACATTTGTTCTGAGAAACCTGGCTCTCTTTATCCAGTGTAGTATTTCATTCAGTGCTGGGCCACACACTAAATAGTTTCGTTACTGCTGACCTGTAACACAGTGGAGAACAAACCTTCACACTGGGATTTCAGTGTTCGTCATTCTGTTTTGTCTTTAGCCTGAAGGTATGTAGTAAAAATACTTTGTTTCAGGGTTACTTGGATTAAATTTGTTTCCCTTTAGTATGTTATGTTATTCATTTAAAATGAACTTAAGATTCTTATTGTAGGCCAACCTTGTTTTTTTTTATCTTATCCTTGCTGCTATTATTTATAAATGTATTTGTTTGTTTACCTGCGTGAAATATAACCTTGTTCTAAAATCAAATCTACACAGAAAGTGTATATTCAGAGAAGTCCCACAGCTCCCTGTCCCTTGCTCCCCAGTGACCATCTCTCCCTCCTTCCCACCCCTGGTCCCTTCTGTGACTGGCCGGTAAATAGTCTCCATTTTTAAATGACCTTCCCTTGAGTTTCTTTTCACACAAGTAAGCTGATGCATGTATATTTTCTTAGGTCTCTCCCTTTCTTGGATGAAAAGCTGTATACTGTAGATGCTCTTCTTCACTTTTTTTTTCCATATAATATATTCTGGAAATCACTTCTTGTTAGTTCGTAAAGATCTTCCTCATTCCTTTTTACAACTGCATAGTATTCCCTTGTATGGATTTATCATACTTCATTTCACTTCCCTTCAGCGTATGGACAATTAGATCATTTCCAGAATTTTGCATTCACAAGCAGTGCTTCAGTGCTTTTCTTCCTTTTGGAGGGGTATCTTTAATTCCTAGAAGTTGATTGCTATATCACAAAGTAAATGCATGTTTGTTTTTGTTAGATACATGTTTTGTTTTTTGTTAGATACTGCTTAACCCCTGTCCAAAAACATTATACTAACTTGTATTCCTCCCAGCAATATATAAAGATTTCTGATACCACTGTAGCCTTGTCAGTGGAATATTTTGGTGTAACAGGTTTAATTTTTTGTCCATCAGGTAGGTTCAAGATTTGTATCTAGTGTAATTTAAATTATATTTCTGTATGTGTAAGATTGAACATCTTTCCATATGTTTAAGGGTCATTTTTGTATCACTTTTTAAATTGTCTTATCTTTTGATGGTGTTTCCAGTGGGTTTTTAGTCGGTTTCTTTTTCCTGGATTTTTATGTGTTATAAATTAGAGACATTAAATTTATTTCTCTCAGTTTTTGTTGTGTTTGACTTCATTTATGATGCTTTTTCCCATGAGAAAATTTGACTTCATCAACTCAAATTTATTGATCTTTTCTACTATTTTCTCTGAATTTTGAGGCATCCTACTCCCAGATAATCATTTCGTATTTGCATGGTTTCACTTTTTATTTTAGACCCTAATGTGTATAATGAGGGATTTATCTCTGTAAAATGTGGATCTAGTTTTAACCCTTTTCAGTGGAGTATTCAGTTGTTCAATACCATTTAAAATTTTTTTTAAGTTTTTATTTATTTAAGATTTTATTCATTTGACAGAGAGAGTACAAGCAGGGCTAATGGCAGAGGGAGAGGGAGAAGCAGACTCCCCACTAAGCAGGGAGCCCCATGAGGGGCTTGATTTTTAGGACCCTGGGAAATGATCCGAGCTGAAGGGAGACTCTTAACGGACTAACCCACCCAGGCGCCTCTAAAGTTTTTATTTAAATTCCAGTTTGTTAACGTATAGTGTAGTATTAGTTTCAGGATCCAGCATTCTTTTCCAAAATTACTGTCTTTAAGGCGCCTGGCGGGCTCAGTTGGTGGAACATTGGACTCTTGATCTCGGAGTTGTGAGTTTGAATACCACATTGGGTGTAGAGACTTCTTAAAATCTTTAAAAATGCCATCTTTGCTTCAGTGGTTTACAATGCCTTCTTTATTATATACTGAGTTTCTACAGGTATTTCTCTTTCTGAACTTCTCTTCTGTTTGTGCGCCAGTATCACACGTGTTTTAGCATAGAGACTGTAAAGCATGTTATCTTGCGTGGTACGTCTGGTTCCGGTGCATCCCTGTCAGTTCTCAGTGACCCCCTGGCTTTGTGCATGTTTGACTTTTCCACATGAACTTGAGAATCAACCTTACCATCTTTGTAAAGCAACTTGTTTTTATCAACTTAGGCAGAGCTGACATCTTTATATTGAGTCATCCAAGAGCAAGGGATGTCTTTCCAATTCATCTGTGCCTTTTTTTTTTCATGTTGTTATGTGAAATACTGTTCTTTCATAGAGCAAAAATAAACCAAATAGACAGGAACTATTAAAGAGAACTTTGTTATTTATACATTTTCTATTTTCATAGAAATGTGTATTATAAATATTTATGTATTTAGGCATCTCTGTGTCTTCTGTAAGTTTCTTGAAGTTAAGAATTCATTTTATTTCCCTTATCCTCAGGCTGTACATAGTATTTGCAGATCATTGATTTTATCTTTTTAATTTTTTTAGTTTAAAAAGATTTTATTTATTTATTTATTTATTTATTAGAGAGAGAGAGCACAGTAGGCAGAGCAACAGGTGGAGGGAGAGGGAGAAGCAGGCTTTCCGCTGAGCAGAGAGCCTGAAGCGGGGCTCAATCCCAGGACCCTGGGGTCATGACCTGAGCCGAAGGCAGGCTTAACCGAGTGAACCACCCAGGCGTCCCCACATCATTGATTTTAAATCACTGTTTGTGGAATTGACTTTATATAGACAGAAGCACACACCTTTTACTTGATTGTTCTTGAATGCTCCTGTCTATGTTTCTCACTCATAATGTGGGGTTGCAGCAGATGTGTACCCCCAATGCACCAGTTGACTTTCTCAGTGGAGATAAGGAATAAAGTTCCATAATCTATTTATTAAAGCTCCTTTTGAGATAATTAGATGAGAGGGTATGCACACTTACCATCATTTTCCTTCTTGAGGGGTGGTGGTGTTGCACCCTCATCTCTTTGTAATTGAAGACTTTTCTCTTTGGGTATTACCATAGTTTCTTTTTCCTATTGGAAAAATAAAAAATTGTTATCAGGTATGAAAAAGTCTAATTTTTACTATACAACGTAGGGTCACGAGGCGCCTGGGTGCCTCAGTGGGTTGAGCATCCATCTCTCGGTTTCAGCTCAGGTTCTGATCTCCGGGTCCTCCGCACTCAGCAGGGAGTCTGCTTGGGATTCTCTCTTCCTCTCCCTCTCCCCCAACCCCCGCCAAATAAATAAATAAATCTTTAAAAAAAAAAAACAAACACCTTAGGGCTACAGACAGCACTTGTCTTCACATGGTCAGAGTTAGTGGCGTTTCCTTTGTGCTACAGTGGGATTTTACACATAATTCCATTTCATCATTCATTAACATGTAAGGTAAATATTTGTGTAGCTTGTTTTCACTCCAGACTGTCAACTCCTTGAGTAAAAGAACCAGGTTTGTTTTATTTTTTTAATCTCCAAGAGCCAAACTGAGTGCCTCCTAAATGTTGAATATGTTGAAATTCCAAATGGGAGCTGGAGGGAACTCTGTGACTCAGAATGAAAGTTTCTCTGAAGTGGAACCTGAAATGAGATCATCTTTATCCAGGGAAGGCCTTCTAATTATTCTTTGTGGCCTTGTGTTAATTGAGTTCATGATGCCAGATTCTACCATGTTCAGCAGGATTGAAGCAGTGGTCACATCGCCTGTGTGGGGCACTGAACGAGCTTTTGGCCTCTTCTTCAAGTGACCCATCATTACCTACATGCCTACTGCCCTCCCCTGCCCACCCCACTGGACCCCCAGTCCAGACTGTTAGCCCTGGGGTCTATATCAGTCTTTCCTGTCCTGGGGTGGGGGGAACATTTTCTGCCATTAGATCTAATGTAGATTGCGTGGGGTCCCAGTCTCTACCCTCTGAAAACAGTTCCCCTTTCATCTCCATCTTGACTCCCTTTACCCTCCCACGAGGGTTCTGGGTGAGCAGCCCTTCCACTCTGAGTTTGTGTAATAAGTGCTGTTAATTCTTCTCCACTCCACAAATACCTTAGTCCCTACATTTACATGAAGAGCAGAAACTTCTAAAGCTATGTGAAGCGAAAAAGCAAAGAACTTACTATTTTTTGGGACCACAGAAATTTGAAGTTGTTTTTTTTTAACTGAGAGATTCCAATCATCCATGTAAGCCAATAGCTTATTGTTAAGATAGGCCTTCTTTCAAAATTCTGAAGCTTTGCTTGTGATACCTATCATTTTTGTCTTAATATTAGGCAAAAATAATGCTAACATATTAACTCCATTGAGAGAAATTATAGTGTTAACATTTGGTCCTGTATACGAACGAACGAACGAACGAAAGAAAGAAAGAAAGAAGGAAAGAAAGGAAGAAAGAAAAGCAATCAACATTGTTATATATTTGGCTGCGTTTCTCGTTTTCCCATTCTGTGCACACACACACACACACAGATTAGGCAGGAGCAGATACTTATGTGCTGCGTTAACTTTTTCCTTACCCAGCGTTCACTTCTGTGTGCCAAGAAAACCACAAGTAATTACTCAGCCCATACAAGTGGAGTATGAAAGATGTGATATGAAGTCATCCCTGCAGAGTATTAGCTAAAGGACAGTTACAGTTACTTGGTACAAATTGATAGACTCTAAGTGGTTGAAACTGATTAAAAATTAAGCCCCACATTGAGGAGTTTTTCATTTTTTGGCACCATGTATAGTTGGCAGATGTAAATTATTGTGAAATGCTATAGACAACAAAATAAGCAGTATTTATTTCTGTGAACCATTTCTTCCTAAAGTAATAAACCTTAAGTTGGTAATCAAAGAACATTTCTCCTAATACACGTTTCTCCTATTTTATTTTCAGGCAATGTAATACACAAGCATAGGCCATTGTATAACATTACTTATAAATCTTCAACCAGTAAGAGAGCATCTTAAAGTTTAGTTTTCCTTAAATTTTGTGTTGGTTGCTGTAGATACTGTATTAATTTGGAAGACATGCATACTTTAAAAATATATGGGGACAATTATTTTGAATTACTTTCTGTCATTTAAATTACTTTTTCTTTCCCCTTTATCAGACACATTAAAAAAAACAAAAACATGCATTAAAATGTGTGACTATTTTAAGAAGTTAAATTTAGAGTAGAAATAAAAGTACCTTCATATTTTTTCCATCCAGATATTTATCCTCAAAATCTTGACTAAACAAGGCTTCTTCCAAACTGTCTGTTCCGTAATCATAGGCCATGCGGGAGTCTTGCTGAGTTGGTGGTGCTGGCTTTATCAGAGGCACAAGCAGGAGCAGGAGAAATGTAGACTGCAGAGTCTTCATTTCAGCAAAAATCAAGGTGACTGGAAGTTAATAAGCTAGTGGCCTGCTGACTGTGGGACAATGCTCTCTTTTTCCCTGGAAGTAAAAATGCAGACCATGGAAGCAATATTTAAAAGCTTAGAGGACTTTTGGCAGGGTGTACTCAGTAGGGGCCAGAGAACAAGTATTTAACCCTTAGTGATCTTTAATTAGATGCTAAAAGTCTTCAAGTATCAGTGACATTCTTAAAAATAGTTTCAGAAAGTGGTTTTTATTTATTTTTCTGTCAAAACCCAAGCAATGTTGATAATTTCAAGTTTGTTAATAACTAGGTGCCTTAAACAAAGGTGCTTGAATACAACTGAAATCTTAGGACACCTGTGGTATAAATAGTTAAAATGAAGACTCGTGATTCTGTCTCATGTGAGTTAAAAATATCGTATTTCAACTTTGCTATTTTATAAGAACTCTTGATTTGTAATGGTATGAATAGAAATAAGTTCCAGGAGTTTTAAAACTTAAACTTTAAATTTAACATGAAGAGTAGTCATTAATACTTACTTTTAGGTGATAAAGCATATAGGAAAGCCATAATTTTAATTTTCTTAGTTTTGTAATTTTCATTGATACCATTATTTTTAGTTAATAGCATTGCTTTTTAAATTTGAACTATGAAAAACACAGTATTGCAGACTAGAAAAAATACAGAATTGAATCAAGGATTTGGGGGAAGGGGAGGGGGAAGATTCTCTTTATCAGTGATGCACATTTCAGACTTTTTCTTAAGTAACTTCAGACAGAATCACTCAGAGTTGCTGGTGCTGCATTGTAGATGCCAGCTTGTCAAAAATCAGTAGTTAAAAAGCCTGGTTTTTGTGACTTTTGCAGCAAGGTTCTTGCCTGTGGGGATGTTAAAGTTATGCAGTGACACGTATAAGTGCTTGTTACAGTTCCTCAAGGTAACTGAAACTTAAAAAATTAGAGGTGGCCTTTGCATTTATCAAGACTTTTCAATGAATCACATCTTAACAAACGATATTTAAAATAAAATGTGAAAGAAGAGCCTACCGTTAGAACTTTTTTGAAGCTTTTTGTGGCTTTCCTCAATAGAAGTTCATGCCTGTGCATTAGCCCCAAGTGGTAGGTGAAGGAGGAAGGCTGTGGAGCAGTTTCAAAGTGCTGCATGGAGTTTCAGGGCCCAGCAGCTTTAAATGCAGTTTGCATGTGGTGGAGATATTTGCCAACATTCTTTCTCTGGGGTGAAGTGTAGTGTGTTGTACTGGAGAGCCGTGCTTAAAACATTTGCAGCTGCCGTGCTTGGTCTGTTTCTGCTGAGGACCGTAAGCTCGTATTATTTTTACCTTGTGTAATGAGCGCTAAGGTTTCATGAATATTATTTGTGAAGGTGACATAGCTTTAAAGTCATGCTTTTTATTTTAATGCTTTCCCAGGAGATAAAACTTACGCTTTTCAGTGAAATAAAATACCAAACCAAAGCCTAGTCTGCGCTCTTAATTTTATGAGGGGTAAAAATATTGCTCCAGTACCATAATTAGCATATAGCCAAGAAATTTCCAATGTAAAAATTAGTTTTAACATAAATTATCTTGCAGTTTAATCAGTTGGGGTCCCCTCCTTTATTTTAATTACATATAATAAAAATCCAAGTCTGAGAAATCAGCTTTTTAAAAATACGTTTGATTTGTAATTCAGAGTTTGATAGTAAAAGATACTTTTGTTTGCTAAATTAAGGAAACTATAAAAAAATTTGTAAATTTGATTTTTAAAAGTTTAAGTGGTATTTTAGATAACTATATGATCATCGTAAAGATTCACTTTCGTTTTTTCACTCTTTGGTGCTGTCAGCACTCAAGGTAACATTTCTTTCTCCTCTATATTAAAAATCCAACAAATATGGGTATGGGTAAATATTTTATTACAAAATAGAAAAGAATACCAATTTATTCTCTTTTCTACTCAAAATTGTCTTTAGGGTCTTTCAAATTGAAGATTGGAAAAACTTAGATGTGAATGCTCATGATTTTATTTGAATGTGAATTATTTTACATTTACTTGTGGTATTCTCTGGTTTTGGCTGATATAAATTGTCAATGTTATGGCTTTAAGGATATGATAAAAATTTAGAGTTTTTGTACATGTCTAATAATGAAACAGCAAATACTGATTTGTTTCACACAGTGTGGCAGGTGTGTTGAGAAGTGAATAGGATAGATGTTAAATGTCAGATGTAGAGAATCCTAGAGATTCATTGTTTTACTAATGACACACACAGTGTGATCCTTTGTAATTTTCATGGAAAATTATACTGTGAAGTATAACGTCTTTCCTTGGGAATTCATGACCAGCGAGTACAGTTTTATTGGCGTTCATCCATGAAGTAAGTTTACTGGACACCAGTTTTCTGCCAGAAGTGCCGGCAAATGCACTCAGACTCCTGAACTCCATTCCTCCCCTGGAGCACTTCCGTGGTTGGCAGTGATCTTGAACAAGTTAACTTCTGTGGACCTCAGAGTCTTTATCTGCTGGGCTAGAATCTAGTCGCTGCAGAGCTTTTCAGCATCAATACTACTGAGATCTCGGAGTAGATAATCCTTTATGGTAGGGGCTGTCCTGTGCAACGTAGGACATTTTGTAGCATCCCCACTCTCTGCCCACTAGATGCCAGTAGCAGTCCTCCACCACTCACCCGCATCAGCTTTGACAACCAGTATTTTCTGGACATTGTCCCTTTGAATGACCAAACACATACTTCTTATAAATCACAGTACAGCAGTCCATCCCCTGGTCCTTGAACACAGATCCCTTATAGCCAAATAATGCTATAAGTCTAAAGTTGCTGGTGCACGACCAGAATCCCATTCAGTCAGTAATAACTCTTCAGTCCATCATCGTATCTTATGAAAACGGCTCCCAGGGTGGAATCACTCAGGTTTGCAGGCGTCTGTGCTTTCTAGTCAGGTTCTAAAAGCAGGAGTGGTCTTGGTAACATCAGGCTTCACCCTTTCAGGCGTCTGATATGATTGAGCTGCTCTAAGCCTCTCTGCAGGTGTCCGTGTAATACTGGATTTCCCTCATTACATAACATACTCATTCATTCCGTTACTTTTACCTACTACTTTTTGTTCTCTGCATTTATACCCAGACTTTCCCATCTCGGGAAGGGCTGTTAGGCCCGGTCGCTGGGCTGGTCTGGGTTTCAGGCAGCCGTGCTCGTGTAGCGAGTCTGTCCCCCCTCAGTCCGCTTCTGTTCAGGTGAATGACACAGCTGCAGAACTGGGGGTGCATCCTTGCCACCAGGCAGCGTGGCTATACCCACTGTTAGCCCCACTTTTGCCAAGTTGCCCTGGAAATTTTGACAGAAAGCCTGAAAACATGGAATCATCCCTGCTTCCATCCCGTGTAGTTGCAGCCCTGGTCCCGTGACGGCTGCGTCTGCTAGGGGAAAAAGAAAAAGCTGAGGTGATGGGGGGAAGAAAGAACACAGGCCCTTTCTCCGCCAGGTTCCCAGACCCACCAGAAGACATGGGACTGTATCCAGTGGGGACGCTCCTTCAGCCCCACTCATGTTGTGTGGGTGTGTAAGCCAACCCTTCCTTTTTTTTTTTTTTTTATCTCCCCCTGTTTTAGACAACCAATGTTTTAATTGCTCATTCCAGTTCTCTATAAAGCCCTTTCTCTCAGTCATTCCTCTCTGCTGGCTGTTGGACATGATGTGAGTTCCTTGGTCTGAGGAGATGACAGCTGGCTGTGGAATATCTTCTGCTCTTGTTTTCTGTATCTCTCTCTGAGCGTTTGCATCTGTCACCAGGTCTGCAAAGCCCGCTCCAGAGTGAGTAGCTCTTTCTGTCAGGACCGCTGTATAGCCCCCTGACATGAGTCTGAGTTGCCAGCCACATTCAGGACCTTCCCACCAGGGTCTCTGCCACACAGCCACCTGGTCTCTGTCTCTCTCGTTGCCAGAACAGATCATATTGGCATTTTGTACCTCAGAAGGTGCAGGAGACTCTAGCTTCAGCCCATCTCAACACTTCTGCAGTCCCCCCCACCCCAGCCCCCCGCCAACACACACTCATTTCATGGGCCCAAGTGGCCTTTTCTAGGGAGCACATGGGGATAGATGCATTTGGATCCGCTCATCCTCCAAAACTGGAAGGCAGGTTTTCTGGTGGGTATTGACCTGTCCAACATTAATACCCACAATTATTTCCATAGGACTGTGCCCCATATGGACATTCCTTTAATGGGCCAAGATCCCATTACCCTCCTACCTGACCATATGGCCAGGCTGTTGGCCACTGCCTGTGAGTCGGTAAAAACCCACACAGAAGGGCTCTTAACGTTCTTCCATTCCTCCACCACTGCTAGGAAAACAGCATGCGGTTCAGCATACCACGGGGTTCTGTTTTTGTATTCTTCAGTCACATTGGTGGCCTTCCAGACAGGATGTTGTCCCTTCACCTTGGAACTGCTGTCCATAAACCAGGCAGCTCTTTGTTGTTGGTAGAGAGCTGTCCGTAGGGCATTGTCCACATGACAGTGTGGACAGTAGAGTCCAGCAGCCCCTTCTGCAGCTCTAGAATTAGCCCTGAGGGGCTGGGAAAAGAGGTTCCCTGCTTGTAAGAATCTCCTCCTTGCATTCCCCAGGCGCTGCCATCCCCATTAGCAAGTTCGTCCAGCACCATCCTAGACGTGTTATTTCAGGTTTCAAGACCCTTTTATGTCCTTCAGTCCTAGGGATGGCTTCAATTAATAATGTCCGACAGCAAGGTAGTGAGGCCCCTCAAATGTTAATTCTCTGGTCCAGAGTTCTTACAGTCAGCATCGGGACGCGCTCACAGGCTCTTGCCATAGGCTCCATTCTAGGCTCCACAAAGAACCATTGCACAGAGAATTGTCCTTACCACAACTCCAGCTTTGGAAGTGCCGAACATTTACGTTTACCAGTTTATTAAAAGTTGTGACAAAGGATCTGAATCCACAGTGAGTTGAAAAGATGCATAGGGCAGAGTCTAGGGAAGGCACAGAGCTTCAGGTATACCCCAATTCTGGCATCTCCTCCTGTTCAGCTGGAAGCTCCCCTAAACCTGTCCTGGGTGTTTATGGAGGCTTCCTTACGTAACCTAATTGATTAAGTCATTGGCCATTGGCTGATTCAACCTCCAGCCCCTTCCCCTCTGCCAAGATTGCAGGTGGCTTTGCTTGGTCCTCCTGGCAGCCAGCCGCCTCCGCTTTAGTGGGGCCCGAAAGTCATCTGCATTAATATGACAAAAGACACCTTAATCGCTCTTCTGAGTTTAGGGGTTTGGGGAATTGTGAGCCAGGAGCCATAAATGTGAACACCCAAAATATCTTTCTTATAAATCACAGTATCACACCCTGGAGGGCAAAATTGCCACCACTGAGAATCACTGAGTTACTAGATATTTATAGTCCCTTTTAGGCAACATTCTAGGATTTTATGGAAAGTCTGAGAATTGATCTTCATCTCAGATCTTCTTATGGCTGAAGCCTAGTCATGTGGTCAGGTGAGATAAAGATGAGATAAAAGTATTTACCAGGCTAAAGGATGAAATTTAATGTGGGAGGAGTTTTGACCTGATGAGAGGAAGGATTCATGTTGAAAACTTACTGTACTTGTAAGTTTTTCCAAATAGTACATAAATCCCCATATAGTGATTGGCAGCCTAACTAAGCCTGTAAAGTAATGCAAGTTCCATGTAATTTCCATGAGACTGGGATATTTACTTGCTATGCATAGTTATATTTATTTAGGAATTTGGAACATATAAGAAAGTTTAGGGTTTTTTTCGCTATTATAGTTTAATTTTCTTTCCAGCTGCTGTTATACTTTATTTCCAAGAATTAGGGAAAAAAATGGATTTGGAATCAGGAAACCAGGATTTCAGTTCTAGCTGTCCTTTGGGTCCTGTGAATTCTTTGCAACAGTAAAAGTACAAAGGAGAGACAAGGTTTATTTCTTCTGTTTTTTCCCCCTTGGAGTTGGTTAAATGTGTTACATGATATGCACACATCTGCACTTCAGTTTAGTGGTCCCAACCAGAGGAATAAAGGCAAAATGTAGAGTGTTTCAGGTAATACGTATGCACAAGCCTAACATTCTCAACCAGTTTTATTGTGAGCAAATTTATGAAATATCCTTTATTTCATAATTTATTTATACTAATTTATTTCATAATAGTCCTTTCTAAAATCTAATTGTATATTATGCTTTTGTTTGTTAACTAAACGTGGTTCATGGAGTGATATGGGTTTGTCAGGGATCACAAATACAGTTCAGCCTAGTAGCTAACTAATGCTTTTAAGTGTAATGAGGAAATAGATGAATTTTCATTTTTTCCCCTGTTGTAAACATCAGATCAACTGGTTTTGTCTGTAGATGTGGTAGATAATTGTGCGATCTTGATGTGCTATGTAAAGAAGTACTTTATTCTTCAGTTTCTCTTAAGGAAAGCAGTGGGTTTCATTTTTGTTTTTTAATGAGAAATACTTGGGGTGGGTACGAGTTCCTCAGGGCCGTTTTAAAGTAGCAAAAGATGGTTGTTAACCTTCGGCCTCATTGAGGCCTGCAGCAGGATGAGCCATTTACATACACACCCCTTTGAGGGAGGAGTTAGAGCGGGGTTGACCCCTTCCAATTAGGCTGGAGGAGCCAGGCAGGGTGTGGTGCCCAGTGAGGGGGCGGAGGGAGCTGTGTTCTCTGCCTTGGCAAGCTGTCAAAGGGTGCTCTGGAAAGCTGAACTGGCAAATAGTGACCTGGAATATGTGTGTTTGGGGTGTAGGACTTAAGTACCCTCTACTCTCTCCCTAAGAAAACCTTTGGTAAAAACTTGTTCACTTGTCTTTTATACAAAAAGAATCTTGGAAGGAACCCACGGAGATGCTGGCTCTTTTCTAGTGTTCCTGAGAACACACCCAGGTCCGACATCTGGGGGCACACAGATCCTGCAGGCTGCTAGGCTGGCCATCCTCAAGCACTAGTTACTGCTTGCTGGGTCCTGGGAACTGGCATGTACATTGTTCAGCGCTCTGTCACACATACGAATTCTCTTTATTCTTTCAGTAGCCCTAAGAGAACCAGCTTCCTTGAAAGAATGTGGGAAGAGGGGCTTCAGAGTTCAGCCTCTTACTCTGGCATCTGGCTTAGGAGTCTCCAGTCTGCTTCTGCAGGGCTTATCACATTCCACATATCTTGTTTTCAGTTGCTAAACTGTGCAGTTTTATTCCTCACAAAGCCTGTTCTCTGAGGATTTTTAAAAATCAATTTAGGAAGATAAAAAATAGAAGCTTCAGAATTCTGAATATTGGAGTTTTTTTGTTTTTTATTTTTTTTAAATTGTGCAAGAGGTGAAGGAAGTAATGACATGTCTGTGTATTCATCTCAGCTTGGGAGCTTGTTTCTCCACTCCTGGCATCAGTTGCTACCGACACGCCAGGGTACCACCTCTTCTGGAAACCTTGAGCTACTTCAGCGCGTCCTGACCCGAAATAAAGTCTGGATATTTATCTGTGCTCCTGTTGTCGTTCATAGTACTGCCACGTTAGCATTGTATTTCTTGTGTTAGAATGAGTTGATTTTAAGGGCGTCTGGGTTGCTCAGTGGGTTAAGCCTCTGCCTTCGGCTTAGGTCATGATCCCAGGGTCCTGGGATCGAGCCGCATTGGGCTTTCTGCTCAGCAGGGACGCTCCTTCCCCACTCTCTCTGCCTACTTGTGATCTGTCAAATAAATAAATAAATAAATCTTAAAAAAAAAAAAAAGAATGAGTTGATTTTATTTTCTTTAAGTTTTTTATTAACAGCTTTATTGACACAATTCACACCTCATATAGTTCACCCTTTTAAAATCAACGATTCAATAATTTTTAGTATTTTTAGATTTACACAGCCATCACCACAATCAGTTTTAGAACATTTTCATTCCCTCAAAAAACAGACCCTCTGTTCATTGATAGTCACTCCCCACTTACCTCTTCCCCTCCCGCAGCCCCAGGCAACCCGGAATCTTTCTGTCTTTATAGATTTGCATGTTCTGAGCATTTCATTGAAATGGAGTCATACTGTGTGCAGTCTTCTGTGACGGAGTTGTCACCTCTCAAGATGTTTTCCTGGTTCATCTGTGTGGTAGCATCACATTTCAGTACTTCAGTTCTTCTCTCGGCTAAGTAATACTCTATTGAGTGTTTACACCTCCTTTTATTTATCCATTCGTCGGCTGATGGGCATTTGGGTGCTTTCCACTTTTCGGCTGTTGGGAGATAGTGCTGCTCTGAATATTTGCTGACATATTTCTGTGTGAACATATGTATTTAGTTCTCTTGAGTGTGTATCTAGCAGTGGAATTGCTGCATCCTAAGTGACTAAATTTTGAACTGCCAGACTGCTTTCCAAAACAGCTGCACCACTGGACATCCCACCAGCAGTGTGTGAGAGTCCTACTCTCTCTGCCTCCTTGCTAACAGCATCTGTTCTGGGTCTTGTCTTCTTGGTTCGAGCCCTCCCAGTGAGCTTGAAAGGGTCTCTTAGGGTTTTCATGGGCATTTCCCTGATGGCCTCTCTTTAGTTTCTAAATTGTTTTAGGTTAGAAATAGTTGTATCTCTTTTGTCTCCTGGAACACGCATAGTATTTTCCAATATTAAGTGGGCCTTAATTTTTTTTTTTTTTTTTTACCTCTGTTGGAAGTGTGCTTTGTCCACATTACTAGAATTTTACTCTGCTACCCTCACGTTGTATCTTGAGGTATCACAGGTGCACATACATTCTGTTTCTTGCCCTTATTGCTAAGCCCTACACACCAAATGCCTTGATGAATGTCAATTAAATGAATGAATGGGGTGTTATTTGTGTTCATTCTGAATTGTTGAGCTTGTCCTTTGGGACAGGTGGGTGTTCTGTTTCTGCTAAATGCTGATAATTTAATGAAAGAAATAAAGATCATTAGGAGCTTCATTTTACACTTTATCTCCAGCAAAATAAAGACTCACCATTTGAAAACTCCTAAAGTTTTAACAGCCAAAAAGTGGAAAGCACCCAAATGTCTGGTCCTGGCCTGTTCTCCACATTATTAACGTTTATGGTTTGGGTTCCCTGGTTAGGTCTCCCTATCTCTGTTCCTTCCTCTCCTGAGGAACTCTGAAATGTCAGCTGATAAGTCAGAAGAGCTCATCACAGCACTTCCATCATCTTCTTTACAAGGCGAACTTAAAATACTTCAAAATGACAGGTTAAATAATAGGTGTGTCTAAGGTTTTAAAGAAGGTATCAAAGCTTGTCCAAATTGTAAAGGAACTCTGTTCAGCTTTAGCACTAATTAAATAAATACCGGCTGATGCTCATACGTGTTTCTACTCTATCGTGCTAGGAAAATGGAAGTGTTTTAATAATGCTGGTATACTGTTGTGTGCTAAACTAACCATGTGAGCGAAGCAGTTATTTATTAGTGAATCTCTGTGTAGCTACAGTAACAACAAGAGCTTTCTCTAGTGAGTTTACTATAGAAACATTGATTCCTGCTAAAATGGAAGATAGTTTTGGACAGTTGCTGAAATCTGCTAAAATACGGATTGTGATGAGACAGTTCAGTGTTTTTTTAGTTATCCAAATACATGTTTTAGAATTGTGTGGCTTTGGTGCTCTGAGAGAAAAACAAAGACCAGTTGATTTCGTGAAACTATAAGTCTTGGATTCGTAGCAGAATGGCCTCTTTTGAAAATCAAAAGCATCCTCTCTTGCTCTCAGTGGTAGGGCCAGGGAGGTGGATGTCATGGTGATAAGATTTCACATACAAGTGTGAAAGCTTTTCTGGAGATCAGGTCAAAGAAAATAATGGACTCCTGAGTGAATGGCTGCCCGTTACATGAACGTAAGCCCGGGCATCTCAGCCCTGTCCTCCTCCAGTTCTTCGCTTCTAGTGCTGCTGTTTTCGTCACTCTTTAGAACAGTTAGTATCACTAGAGATGGCATACTTTCTTTCTCCTCAGACTGATAATACTGTTATTTTTAAAGTTTAGTTTTTTATTTCCATGTCATTCTAATTTATATTTCTAAAGACTTGTGTAATTTTAAGTAAGTTTGAATACTGTGTAATGATGCAGGTGTTACCAACAACTTAAATTCAGTCTGATCTTATACTAATGCATGATTCTAGATCTATTACTGTGAGCCTTCCATGTTTAGTTAAATTAATACTGAATAATACCATTGTAGACAATCATAAATGTATACCTATATAGTTTCTTGCCATTCTTAACTTCCATAATAGTGAGGGTCAGTGTTTTCTTCTGTTTCTTCTTGTTCTGGACCTTCTTGGTGATCTTCATGTTCTTCACTATCAGGATCACCCGGAAATCTCCTGAAAACTTGGGTCTTCAGTTGTATTGTTTGCCCATTAGCGCTTCTTTGCTCACCATAATAAATAGTGTGTAAATTAGGAAAGCAGAGGGAAATGTATGAGGTTATTGGCTCTTTCAGCTTATTTTGGTCCATACGGATGTACGTTAAGTGGTGGTAATGCAGTGGGTCAACAGACGGACACATCACTGTAACATTGATATCTGAAAAATACAAATTAAAGATTAATCCTGCTGCATTACATCTAGAATCCTATATTGGAATTTATTAAAACATGAGATACTGTCTTATTAAAATTCCTGTAGGTAGAATTAGGTTTAATTAGTTTTTACAGTAATCAAATAATAAAATGAAGAAAATCAAACTACCGATGAATTATATGTTCTCAAAGTAAATGATGGCTTTCAGAGCACATCTGTCCTGATGAGCACTGGGTGATGGATGGAAAAGCTGAATCACTGTATTGTACATCTGGAACTAAAACAGCACTGTGTGCTAACTATACTGGAATTAAAACTTGAAAAAAATGGTGACTCTGTTGGCTATTTAATTATTTGTTACGTAATAAATTCATAGTAGAAGTAATCTCAAAAAGAACAAAGTAAAAAACACCTTTAGTCCCAACTACTCAGGATGTTCCTATTTTTTCAGATACTCTACAGTACTACTTGTCAGTGTTCAAAGTGGTAACATTTCATAGAAAAGACTATAAACTTGGGTGCCTGGGTGGCTCAGTCGGTTAAGCTCTCCTCCCGATTTGTGCGTTCTCTATCTCTCTCTGTCTCTCTCTCTCAAATAAATAAATAATTAAAAGAAAAGACTATAAACTTTTACTATTTTTTTAAAATCTCATTTATTTATTTGACAGACAGAGATCACAAGTAGGCAGAGAGGCAGGCAGAAAGAGAGGGGGAAGCAGGCTCCCTGCTGAGCAGAGAGCATGATGCGGGGCTCGATCCCAGGACCCTGAGACCATGACCTGAGCTGAAGGCAGACGCTTAACTGACTGAGCCACCCAGGCGCCCCAAGACTATAAACTTTTATAGCACACCTTTCTGAGGCTAGCTTTGGCCATTTCCCTAGCTGCTTCAAGTCAACTATTTTCAGCAATGTGTAAAGCATAGATGTTTTTTAAAAAAGATTTATTCTTTAGGGGTGCCTGGGTGGCTCAGTCAGTTAAGCGTCTGCTTTCAGCTCAGGTCATGGTATTAAGAGTCCTGGGATCAAGCCCCATGTTGGGCTCCTTGCTCAGCAGGAAGCCTGCTTCTCCCTCTTCCGCTCCCCCTGCTTGTGTTCCCTCTCTCGATGTCCCTGCTTCTCTTGTTATCCCTCTCTCAAATAAGTAAATAAAAATCTTCAAAAAAAATAAAAATAAAAAGGTCAGCATACTATTCTTTTGTGTTGAAAAAAGATAATGAAATTTTACATACTTTCAATTTCATTATTTTCTAGGTATAGGTGTTGTAAATTTCTTGGAATATAGAATGCTTGCTTCAGTTTGTTGTGTCCAACATTGAGCTCTATAAGGTTGGGAAGATTAAAAATATTATTTGGGATATCTTGTAGTTTGTTGTGTGACATTCGTAGAGCCTGGAGTTTGGGAAGTTTTTTGAAGTAATTTTCTGGTATAGCAGAAATTGAATTATTTTCCAAAGATAGGTACATAAGTGAAGAAGGCAGACCAGGAGGCATTGACTCTAATCTGTTATTACATAGGTTGAGCTGCATTAATTTTTCCATTTTGGCAAGTACGTTTTCTTGTAACATGGAATCCTCGAGATGATTGTAACAGAGATCAAGCATTGTCAAGTTTACTAGCCCGTCCATGGCATTTGTCTGCAATCTGGAGATCTCATTATAGCCAAGAAGAAGTCTCTCCAAAGACTTAGGGAGAGGATATGGAAATTCTTCTAAATTGTTATGCTGTAGGTGAAGTTGTAGTAGATTTGACAACTTAGCAAACACACCATGATCAATCTTTTGAGATGTAATTTTGTTGTGGCTGAGGTTGATTTCTTTGAGATGAGTTGCATTGATGAATGAATCCGCAGTCACAGCCTCAATTTCATTGAATTGAAGGTAGACCTGCTGTATGTGTGCTGGGACACGTGGGATAGTCTTGAGTTTGCGATTGTCACAGTACATTGATGATGGAAAATTGGGTGGACAGAAGCATTCAGTGGCACAGCCTAAAATATACTGATGAAAAGGAACTTGAAAGTCCTCATTTTGATGAAATTGGAATTCTGGTTGGTAGACATCATCTGGGTCTTGATCATAATCTTCATCCCATTGATAATTTTCATATTGGCAATATACTTTGACTCCAAAAAAGAAGAAAAGGACATGTGCTAGACTTAAAAAGCCCATGTTCCTTTTTGCCCTATTATAAGGAGAAAGCAAATATATTGTGGGAAAAGTCAGTAAATTCTAGAATAATTTTTGTGTAAATTAACAGTTATATAAAATATATCATATTTGTATCTGTATTGAAATATATAAAAGAATCCAGAATAAATGGGCAATGCTCAAACCAAAATTAATGTTTAAGTACCAGTAAGGTGGTATTTTTAAGAAAAGTCACATTTTGCACTGAACCAGACTACATACCCATCTTTGAAGGGAATCCTAGTTTGTCTTGCTTCCTATAGATTTACAATGATAACATGACTTCTTTCAACCCCAAAGCTGGGTACTTCCTCCACTAAAAATCCCAAGTGTTCCACTAACTATATGGTCCCTTCAGTGATGGTCATTACCTATGAGAGGAGATGCTCTTGGTCTTAGTTAATATTAACCAATATTTTCCCACTGCAGCTTCTGTTTTTCGATGCTCTTTTCTTCCCTAGGAAGAACATGAAACATTCTTTTTTATGTAAGAGCTTGAGATATTCAAAATAGCTCTCATCTTTCCTCTTAGTGTTTCTGGCCAAGTCTAACCATGATTTCCAGGTTTCCTCCATGAAACCATTTCCAGAATCCAATTATTTTGTCTCTGACTCCACTTGAATAACTGCCTCAAATCCCAAATACACGCAATATTTACCGTCTACAAACTTTGAGCTTTTAGTGGGTTATTCTATACATTTTCTTTCTTTCCACTAATTTTTTGAGTTAAGTCCTAGGTAAACAGATACTGAATGCATACTGTCTTGTCTCCCAGGAGTTGAAGTCTGGTGGAGAATCAGAAAGATGCACACAGTACAGGGAGGAGGAGGGTGTATAAGGGGTGCATTTCACAGGAGGAGTACTCAGCTTGAGAAAGACCGTTAACTTGAAGTTGTAGTGAGTAGTGGATGGTCTACCGGATGAGGAGCCTGACGACCTTCATTTCCCACCTGTCACTTAGGATGGTCAAGCCACTTAACATGCCTGCCTCTTGCCTCATCACGAAAATGAGAAATGTAATTGTTTGCTAGCTTATCTCAACTGGTGGTTGTGACAGTCACGTGAGATATGCATGTAAAAGTGCTTTGCAGATTAGAAAGTGATCCAGATGGATAAGTTTGTTATTTAAAGGTTAAAAGGAAGGAAAAAAAAAAAAAAAGAATCTTACCTCTGATTCTGCAGGTATTTTTCTCTATCTCTCTCATTCAGGGTTTTCTGAGAATTAATGTAATATGTCCTTGTGTGTCATGAACTGACTTTTCTCTATCCCATTAGTCATTAGAGTGGTACAAGCTATTTTTCATCATTGGGATAATTGAAAAAATAGTTATTTAAATCATTGTCTATAACAGACCCCATTTGAGAAAGTCTACCTTAGACCCTAACATCTTAGATTCTTGTCTATTTTCTTGTCAGGAACTATAAATGTATGGAATGTAATTATGTGTTAATGTGGGATTTGGAGTTGATATTTAAGTAGCGTCAGGGACCCTTGATCTTTTCTTCCCTCCTGTGCACCCAGAGCGTGGGCCTTGTCATTACCAGGGTGCAGCTCCTTCACACCCTGACTTGTCTTTATAACTTATTCCACGGAGTAGCTCCAGCTGTAGTAATTCCTCAATTTCAGTGGGACGTAAATATGGGGAACCCACTGTGTTTTCACTGCCCTTTATTCATACCTCCCAATGCACTCAGTTCCTCTCTGTGGCCTGGGCCCCACGGCCCATCATTGTTGTCACTTGTTTGCACAGGTCCCTGATTCTCTGGCCCCTTTCATCCTCTTAATCTTCTGGTCATCTCCAACCCTATTCCTTCAATTGTTCATCTACATGCAGCCTGACTCATGCAGCAGGGCAAGTGGAGAGAAAACTGACCACACCAGCTGGTGTCACTTGAAATTCATGACCACTCATTGCTGCTCAGGGACATGTTCTTACTGCATTCCTTTTCCCTTGCTCCTAGACAAGCCTCTAAAAAGTCTCATTTCCCACCAGTTTGGAATGACCACCTTGCTGCTGCCGCCTTTTTTTTTTTTTTTTAACCAAGAGGATAGGATCAAACAAAACAATGATTTACTCACATGTATGTTTTGTTATATTTAATCTCATCCCTACCTACAGAATATGTCAAAATAGCAATGGTTTGATCTTTTAAAACAATTGTTTTACAAATCTCAGTAGACTGCATGCACTGTTCCTTCATATCCGTGGGATTCATAGAGGATGTGACATTTGACCTAGATTTTGAAGAATATTAGGGTTCTCATAGAGGAAGACCAGGAATATTTCCAGACAGAAGAGATGAGCAAAACATGTAAGCAACAAAGAGTAGGGTTCTTGGAAAATAGTGGTTAGCTATTGAAGGAGTGAAATAAGACTGTCATAGCTAATTTGGACCAGAATCTAAAAGGCCTGAATTCTGACCTGTGGAGTCTGCATTCAGGGAATGAACACCTAATTTAATTCATTAAGGTAGTTGAGCCACAATTTCACACTGAATTGTTTGTGGGTGAAGTAGGAGAAAGTCCTGCAGGGAGTATCATCTCACCCCGAAGGGCAGTGTTCAGTTCTGGCTAACACAGGGTGCTGGAAAGCTCCAATTGGGTCTGCTGCCTTAGTGACCTGTGCTAGAGGTTGTGTGTGAACCTGGCTAGTCAACCACCTTACAAATATTAGTAGTTAAACTTTGGTTGAGTTTAGACTGCAGTTATTTCTGGGTGTGAGGCACTGTAGTTGGTGAGGAACATAGAGATGAAGATGTGAAGACGTGGTCCCCTCCATAAAGAGCATACAGTTTATGGGAGAGACCCAAAATGGCAAACCATATTCTCAGACAAAGGGAAATAATGTTTACAGCCTAGACCCCAGTGCCATGGGTACGGTGGCTTAACCCTGCCTCGGGCAGACAGGGAAGTCTTTGTAGTATCATTTGCTCCAGATCTTGGGAGATTAGCAGGAATGGGTGTAGAACATCCTCTACATTTTACTCACTAGTTGATAATACTTTATGTGTTAAATTTGTAGTTTTTATGGTACTTATTATAGTGGAGCATATTAACTTTTTGAAGTACATGTCATACTTCACTTCAGTCTCATTGCACCACAGGGTTCTACTGTAAGTTTGCTGTGTCTCACAAAGGTATACGTAGAAGCAGGGCAGAGGCATGCCACTGCAGGGCGGTGGGGGGGCGGGGGGAGGTCAGGCATGGAGGGGGTCTTGGAAGCTGACTGTTACACAAACTTTGAAATGAGCATTGCTCATTAGAGCTCTGAATTTCATCCTTGTATTTATAACAGTAGCAATAATCAATTAGTAACCTTACATTTGAGAATGAAAGTCTTGACTCTATTTAACAATTATGAGAAATATATTGGGAAAAAGGAGGCCTGGGTGATACTTTTGATCCAGCACTTAAATGTGTCCCTTTGACTTGGGATCAAGACCTCATTATGGGAGTCTCCCTGAAAATAAAGGGATTCTTTAGTGTTGGCTGCTTTTAGTCTTCTTGGCCACCTATGAAGATAGGCTTTCCCTAAGGACAGTTTCTCTTCTGAATCGTCCTCTAAGGACCTTGGCTCTGCAGCCCAGCCTGATCCCTCTTCCTTTTGACCAAGTCCAGTTTTCTGGTTTGAAATCAACCCTGTCTCCATCCAGAGGCCCATTATTTCCTAATTCATCTTAGTCTTCAACTTCATCTCTGGTGAGTTTCCCTGTTATAATGACTTCTTATTTCTTTTTATCCAAATTTTCCATTCAACTGATCTCTTCCTAGCCAT
The DNA here is from genome assembly GCA_004024625.1 of Mellivora capensis. Lineage (NCBI taxonomy): Eukaryota > Metazoa > Chordata > Mammalia > Carnivora > Mustelidae > Mellivora > Mellivora capensis. The sequence goes on from PISX010019957.1 coordinate 21,934, forward strand.
TTGCAAAGCACATTTTTATTACTTCTGCCTTTCATGTTCTACAATTTATGCCTCATTCTCTATAGAATTGCTCATAGCAAAACAGTACACTCACCGTCAGTCTCCCACGTCCTGACCTAATTTCTGGCAGAATCTAGTACAATGCACAGTGTATAAGTGCTCAAACATTTGTTGAATGGATGACTGGATTAATAAATTACAGATTGCATCCTGTTAGCGATGCTTATCGCTACTAATGCTGATTATTTTAGGTATTATTTTGCTGCAGTGGTTTTCTTTAAATGGACACAGTCACAGAGAACATGGCTGTTCTCTCCCAGTGGTGTCTCTGTCACAGCATGCTATTCCCATTACAGAGTAATAGAAAAGTAACAGATGTGAACAGAATCTTTAAAGCAATGGAAAATATATATTACTGATTTTTAAAACTATCCATTAATGTGAATTTTTCATATTATAGCTATAAATGCTTCTATGTTATAACATTTCTCTTAGTTGGGAAAAAGCACTTATGCTTTCATAAGGAAGTTCTAATTAAAATGAGATCGAATTTTGTTCTGGAAAGTTTAAAATAATTGGAAAGCCTTATTGCATTTTATTAAAGACTCAGTTATTTTATTGATTTACCACAGAAACTAGGATATAAGAAACTAGAGTATTAGACTCAGATTTCTTTCCGAAGCGGTTTTAAATTTAACTCTATAAATAAAGTCGTTTACATCCTGTTGTACACCCAAGGCCTAAGGAAGTAAGACTTTTACTACTAAAAATAAGAAAGTTTCAAAATTATTTTTAGCCATAATACATTTAAATCTTAACTGGAACCCAAGGAACTGTTTTCTTTAGTACCAGATAGAGCAGTCACATCTTCCCTTCCAGAAAGAGTCAAATGAAAGCAAAAATATGTTACTGTCAAGGATTTGGTCAACAGAGAAATCTTAAGAAAATTTCTATTGAAATCAATACAAACATCCTTCTTCCCTACAAGCAGAATCTGTCAACCTGCCCAGATATATGGCTCACAGACATTTGCCAGTTTTGTCATTTAAAGTTGAGAGTGAAAGAGGAGACAGTGATGCCATTAACGTAAAAATCTTTCATTCTGAATTAAACAGAAATCTAAACAAAGATTATTTATGGGTAAATCTTAAGTTAGAAAATTAAAATCACTGTATTACTGCTTTCTCTGAATATTTTTGCTAATCAAATTTTAATGTAGATTTATCAGATATTGCCTCCAAATATTGTGCTTTTATGATCTATTTTAATGTTAAACAAATAAAATATACTTAAAAAGTTTTAATAGTAGGAACAGTTTCTTTAAAAAAAATTGAAAATTATTTTATCATCATACCTGTTAAGTTTGCTTTAGTTTTCAGGGGTTGATGAATTTGCAAATCCTGTAAATTGAATCAGATATTCCTAAATTCTTTAACTGAGTCTCTTAAAAATCCACAGTAACTGTGTGTCCAGACAGGGCTGTCCTTGAATTACTGTAGCAATTTAAGCAAATATAATCTGCTTGGAAAACACTTGGGTTGAATTAAGATTATGTATTTCTTTTCATTATCCAAAACTTTGTGGATTCAAATTGAGATGCTTGTGCTGTTGGTCAGATTTATGTGGCTGACTTCCCTTTCTTTTCCCCTTAATTTTGGTTTGAGGTGTGGCAAGAATTTCCTCTAATATGAAAGGCAAACAGAACTAAATGAAACAGCATGTACTGATTACTGTTTTTATTTTCATTTTCATGCCAAAGAATTCTCCAAATTAAGGTCCCCTGTAACTTGGAGCTCACTGTCTCAACAATTTAAGGTGGAACTCAAGAGTGGTCTTGAAACATCCCTTGTCTGAAACCTCATGTCATACCAGGGCTTTCCTTTATGAAGACAAGCAACCAAGATTTGAAACATACAGCATTGCATGTCTAGTTTACTTTTTTTTTTTTTAAAGATTTTATTTATTTGAGAGAGAGCACAAGCAGAGGGAGAGGGAGAAGCAGGCTTCACTCTGAACAAGGAAGCAAGGAGCCCTACAACCTCGATCCCAGGACCCCGAGATCATGACCTGAGCCAATCCAAAGTCAGTTCCTTACCAACTGAGCCACCCTGGCGCCCCTCTAGTTTACTTTTTAAACAAAGGGATTTGTCATTAGTGACACAGATTAAATATATAACTTTTCTACACACAGAATTACACCTTCTTTTCTGTTCCCCATCACTGTCCTCTTCCTCCCAAATCTGTGCACGAGAATGCCTGCTACAAACCTTTGAAATAAAAATTAATCTGGTGATGGAATTTAGTGTCTTGCACTCAAAAGGTAGATCTCTGATTTGCCTCTTTAGGTTAGTACAAAAAATAATTTTGCAGTCTTAACTAAGATGCCGTTAGGAACTTCTGTTGCCTTTATTTTGTAGATGTAAAAAATCTCTTTTCATTGAGTTGTTTTCCTGAGGAGTAGTGGTTAACTGCTTAAATGCTACTTTTTTTTTTTTTTTTTTTACTAGTGTGGGGTTTTTGTTTTTTTTTTGTTTTTTTTTGTTTTGTTTTGTTTTGTTTTTTTTAAACAGAGAATTAACTTGTATTCCTTGGCAGTGAACCTTGAGTTCATGCTTTGGAAGACTCTTCAAAGTTTGTAAAAACTAATAAGGTAAAGTGAATCCCGGAATTTGTCCTTGTGTCCTCAGTGTTTACCATTAGATTTTTACAAAGAAATCACAGGGTTTATTTTGTTATACTTCAGGTTTTTTAAAAGCATGCTGTGTTTCAAGTGATGCTTGGCAGTGCTGTAAAAATCTCGTCTATTATTTGAGGCACTGGTATGTGAAACATGGCAGACTGTATTTGGGCCAGAATTTCATCTTGTTACTGATCTTTTCCGTATGTTTCCTATTAGTCTTTGTTCTTAAACCTCAGGCTTCCATACTAGGAAGGAAGAAAGAGCAAATCTGTGTAATTTTTCCCCAAGGATTTAATTTTATGTGCCCTCACAGTTCTTTTGGAAGAGAAACTTAAAGTCAAAAGCTTAATTTTCATATAATTCCTCATTTAATACTGTGATTTGAACTTGTGATCATGATTATGTTCATGTTTCTAACACATGTGGAAAGAATATTTATCAATAGATAGCTAGAGCACCTAGAATCACTCGTGTCTAGGAAATTTGAAAGCGGTAGATGGTGTCCAAGAGATTTAGGTTGGGAGGCGGGGGAGTAAGAAGAGTGTTAGTTCATGTCAGACCTTATAGGAAAAGTAAAAGCTGTAAGTGATTGTGATAGTTCATGCTTTCAGTTCGATGGGTACAATTGCAGCAATTGAAGAGAGAAGTCCATTGAATTGATGAAAAGTCTCAATTATATTCTGTGATGATAATTTGATTGAGGTAGATAAGTACCTTCATAGCTGAATAGTGCTGGTGGAGAAAGGCCAGACTGAGATCTGCTTGATTGTGGTAATCGGGGATTTTTTTCATTTTACTCATTCAGCTAATATTTTTAGCACCTGATTCATTTAAGGCAGTTTTAGGTGCTCTCAACTCAGCAACACAAGTTTCTATTGTCACGGAACAGGAAAACAGAAAATAAACATATGAAGGGGTGCGGAGGGCAGTGGAGCAAGGTAGGGGGATCAAAGTGAATGAGCACAGGCACAGGTCAGCAGCTGTGACCCTCCTGCGCACCTGCACTGGGACAGAGCGGTTAGGTGTCTGCGTGGCAGGGGGTAGAGCCAGGGGTCTGTCTCACCGGTGGAGGGAGGCTACGGAAGAGCAAGGGGAGGCAGCCGAAGGACACATGCAGTTGGGCTACAGCTGGAGACATCGGTATGAATCTACGTTCAGCTTAATAGTACACAGGTGGCTCCATCTAGAAATGTCTGTAGATGTGTGTGTGCGCTGGCTGGTGTACCCACACCTGTCACCTGGCTCTGTCGGCTGGGAGGGCGTAGAGGCAGTGACTCTGCAGCCGCAGCAAACACCCAGCACCCAGATCTTGGCGGTGATGGTATCTGCTGCTGCTGCTGCTTTTTTAAGATTTTATATATTTATTTATTGAGAGAGAGTGTGTTTGTGCCGGGGGCAGGGGCAGACAGAGAAGGAAAGAATCTCAAGTGGACTCAGAGCTGAGCACAGAGCCCTTCACAGGGCTCACTCAGTCCCACAACCGTGAGCATGACCTGAGGCCAAATCAGGAGATGCTTAACCGACTGAGCCACCCAGGCATTCCCCGATCTTGGCTTCTGTTACCTTCTGCCGTAAGGGAAACCAAGCTCTTTGAAGAAATGGTTTATTCTAGGACTGAGGCACGGAGCATACAAGATGAGCCTGGGGTACCTTCCAGCACCAGAAAGTAAGGAGTTGCTAAGGAAGAAAGGGACATGGGAAATCGTCGTATCTTCTCAGTTTTGCTGTGAACCTAAAAACTGCTCTAAAAGATAGTCTACTTAATAAATTTTTTAAGAAAGGAAATTACTATTTTAGATAGTTTAGCAGAGACCTGATATAGTGGGGGAGCAAGCCACATTGGTATCAAGAGGAAAAAGACAATATGGCTGGGGCTGAGTGGTGTGGGTGGGCGGGGTTGGGGGGGCGGTACCTCGGAGGGGCGGCCAGGGCCAGTGTCACAGTCACATGTGCTTCTGACATGCTTGGAAGCCTCGAAGCATTCTGTATCAAATCACGTTTAGGAGGCACACTTGACACTTAGCTGATGAACTGCTTCCATCAGAAGGACCATTCAAGCAGCCCCACAGAAGTCGTCCAAACTCTAGACATCACACATGCCCAGCAGAGGCCATCCTTGTGCCTTTGCCCCTCACACCTTCCATTGCCCTGTATTGTTCTCTTTTCCCGTAAATGGTATCCCCATCCCAACTTCACTCACTGTCTGACGTAAGCCAGAAGGTTGGGAGTTGTCTAAATGAATGCATCCCAAAATGTGGCAGGAGAACCATCAGTGTGTGAATTGCCAGGGCGGCTAATTTGAAGTTCAGGTGGCAGCATCTCTGTACGTTAGACCTGCAGAACCAGAAGCTCTGCACACAAGCCCAGCAACTTACATTTTTAACAGGTGTCCCAGGTGCTGTGAAAACTTGAGAACCACTGATCGAAATCACCTTCTGTCCCTCACTTTCAAACTAGATCTGTTCCTGAGTCCTTTGTGATCTAGCACTGGAGTGTCTTTTTGGTGTGTCTCTATGTGTCTTCTAAACATAGGGGCATCTGCTTGGCTCAGTCAGTAGAGCACGTGACCCTTGGTCTCTGGATCATGATTTCAAGCCCCGTGTTGAACATAGATCTTAAAAAATAGATAAATGAATAAATGTAGCACTTCATTAGTTCAAAGAAAAATAAATTCCTTTGGGGAAACTCTGATGGCCCACCTCTTGCCTGTTTGTGGACCACCGATTTGTGTTTCTGGGCTGCTTTCTGGCCTCGAGCTGTGCTGCTCCTTCCTGTTCCTTCAGACACCAGCTGAAAGTCCTACAGTTCAACTCAATTCTGACACTGTCTACCCAGAGTTAGCATCACTTCTCACAGATCAAGGCCTCGGTCCCACAAGACTGCCCCCACTTTGGATGCCAGTCGAAGTAGGAGGTCTCCAGCTTACCCACCACCTCTGTACAACAGGGCTATAGGCTCCCGCTGCCTCGCCTTCAGGTTAGTTAATTTTCTGTAATGGCTCACAGAACTCAAACGCTTATGTTTATTGGTTTATTATTTAATAAAGCTCATGACAAAGGATAAGGGTATAAAGCCAGTTGAAAGAATACCTGCTGTGAGGTCTGAAGGGCCCCTGAGCCCAGGAGCTTCTGTCCCCTTGGAAATGTGGTACATTCAGGTCCCAGTCATGCATGTGCGCACCAAGCTGGAATCTCTTTGCGGCCTGTACCTTAGGGACTTTTGTTCAGGCTTCCTCACGCAGGCGTGAGGGATGATGAACCCAATCTCTAACCCTTTTCCCTACTCAGAAGATGGGGGTGTGGGGCTGAAAGTTCCAAGCTTCTGATCATAGCAGGTCTTTCTCATGACCAGCCCTCACGTACAAACCATCAGGGAGCCCACCCAGAGTCACCTCCTTAGAACAAAAGATATTCCTATCACCCAGGAAATTCCAAGTGGTTTCAGAGCTCTCTGTCAGGAACTTGGGCAGACACCAAATTATTTCACAAAAGTACGTCACAAAAATTCTTCCTGCAGCTTGTCTCCAACTCGCTGGTTCCCATCCCAGCGGCCACTGCTAAGGGTCCCCACATTGTCTAACTCCAAGGGACATAGTCACTGCTTTTGAGACCTTTGCAAAGTAGAATACAGTGTTGTCATTTTCTTGTGATTCTTTCCAGAGGTATTTTGTGCACCTATGTGTATATTTAGCAAATATGTATATTTAAAAATTATTTTTAAAAGGAATTCTTGCATGAAATTTTCAGTTTTTCTAATCTTTTCCTAATACAGTCTTTTCTTATTATTGATGCAGTTAATAACCTTTCATGTGTCACTGCACATGTGTGCAAATATATTTGAGTGATAATTCTGCAGGCTGGCCTTGCATGTGTGTAATTAATTGCTCTCAGAGTGCCAAGGGCCTGTGTAAAATCCTCCTCGGTGTAGTGTAATAAGGTTTTATCTTTGGTGATCGAGTAGGTTAAATGACTCTTACTGTGAGTCTGTTTGAATATCTCTTATATTTAACAGCTATGTTTGCTTCTTTTCCTGGGGCTATCAGGTATCTTTTACTTTCTTTTCTATTGTGTTGTAGGTCTTCTCTGAGGGTTTGTTTTTTTTTTTCTTCTCTGAGTTTTAGGATTTCTTTGTAGGGGAAATTAGGCCTATACGCTATGACTCAAAGCTGTTATTTTCCAGTTTGTCATTTGTCTTTGGCTTTGCTCTTGACAGTTTTGCCACGAAGACTTTTCTGTTGTTGGGCTTATTGTATTTCTATTTAAGGCCCTCTGGCTTTTTGTGTCAGAGTTAGAACCACCTTCCCCACTTAACACATTGTCAGAAAACTCTCCCATTGGTTTCCACAGTTTCATCTAGGACCACAATGGTTTCTTTGCTGTTTTTAGTGTTTGCATTTAAATCTTTAATTTGTGGGGCGCCTGGGTGTCTCAGTGGGTTAAAGCCTCTGCCTTCGGCTCAGGTCATGATCCCAAGGTCCTGGGATCGAGCCCCACATCGGGTTCTCTGCTCCGCAGGGAGCCTGCTCCCCCTTCTCTCTGCCTGCCTCTCTGCCTACTTGTGATCTCTGTCAAATAAATAAAATCTTAAAAAAAATAAATAAAAATAAATCTCTAATTTGTTAGAATTTATAGTTCTTATATAGGGTTCCCTCCTGTTTTTCGGGCAGCTCTACCATGTCCCAGTGGCATTCATTGAACTGCCGCCTTCCTCGTCCAGTGTGAAAGGCTGCCATTCCCACTGCTGATGGAGTTGTTTCTAGACATTCTGTTCTTGCCCCTTAAGCTGTCTGTCAGCTATCTGGTTAGTTTATAAAACCATCCTTAATGTGGTCCCTGCTGTTGATTTATCCAATACATTGCATCCTACTACAGTTAGTACTTCTTGATTGCTTTTTTTTTTTTATTATTGTTACTTTGAGATAGTTACAAACAATACATTTGTAAGAAATGGGACAAAGAGATCTTATGTATGCTATATCTGGTTTCCTGTAATGATAACATCTTGCAAAACTGTGGTATGTTATCACACCCAGGATATTGAGGGTGATGCAGGTGAAAAGAGAACATTTACATCCCTGCAGGGATTCCACATGTCACCCTTTTATAGCCACAGAAACCTCCCATCACTAGCTCCTGGCAATTGTTCATCTCTTTCTATAATTTTGTCATTTCAAGATTATTATATAACAGGATTAATAGAATGTGTAACCCTTTGGAACTGACTTTTTTTCACTCAGCATAACTCTCTGGAGATCCATCCACGTTGTTGATCAGGTTGTATATCAATGGTTCATTCCTTTTTATTATTGAGCAATAAGGCTGACCTCAGCTGGTGTAAGCACTCACCTACTGAAGTCCATCTGGGTTGGGGCTATTCCTAATAAAGTTGCTGTAAACAGTCATCCACAGGTTTTTATGTGAACATCAGTCTTCATCTCCTGGGGTAAATGCCTAGGAGTGTAATTGCTAGGTCGGATGGTAAGCATAAGTTTAGCTTGAAAAAGATCTGAACTGTTTTTCAAAGGGACTATTCCATTTTGAATTCCCACTCATGATGAATGAGAGATCACTTTCTATACATCCTCCTCAGCATTTGGTGCTACCTTGAAATCAGGTAGGATGATTCCTCCCCTTTTTTCAGAGTTGTTTTGGCTATTCTGGTGCCTCTGCCTTTCCACCTAAGTTTTGGAATAATCTTGTCTATATCTACAAAAAGTCTTGCTGGAATTTTGATCACAATTAAATTAAACCTGTATATCAAATTTTGCCCTTTTTTAAATGATTTTATTTTTAAGTTCTCTTTACATCAAATGTGGGACTAACAACCCGGAGATCAAGGGTTACATGCCCTATCAACTGAGCCAGTCCAGCGCCTCTTGCCTGTTTTTAATTAGGTTGTTTGTCTCATTATGAGTGTAAGGGTTCTTTATACATTCTGAATACAAATCCTTTTATCAGATATATATATATATATATATATATATGTGTGTGTGTGTGTGTGTGTATATATGGCTTGTAATCTTTTTTCTTCCCATCCATGACAGGTTTCCTTTTTTTTTTTTTTTTTACATTTTTTCGAAGATTTGATTGATTTATTTGAGAGAGAGAAAGTGCCCGAGCAAAGAGGGAAGCAGACTCCCCGCTGATCATAACCCAAGCCAAAGGCAGATGCTTGACCAACTGAGCCACCCAGGTGGCACACAAGTTTTCATTTTCTTAATAGTGTCACCAATTTTGTAAAGCTCAAAGTATCTTTTTCTTTTATGGTTGTTTATGGTTTTATGGCTTTTGGTATCAAGTCAAAGAATTAATTAGCTGACTAAGCAGTTAAAGATTTTTTGTGTTCTCACAGAAGTTTGTAGTTTCAGCTCTTATTTTTAGGTCCATGATCTATTTTGAGTTAGTTTTTGTATGTATTTTGAGGTTAGGGTCTGAGTTCAGTTTTCTGCATGTAAATATTCAACTCTCTCAGGACAATATGTTGAAAAGAAGATTATTTCCCCATTGAGTTACCTGGATATGTGTCAAAAATCAGTTAACCAGGGGCGCCTGGGTGGCTCAGTGGATTAAAGCCTCTGCCTTCGGCTCCGGTCATGATCTCAGGGTCCTGGGATCGAGCCCCGCATCGGGCTCTCTGCTCAGCGGGGAACCTTCTTCCTCCTCTGCCTGCCTCTCTGCCTACTTGGGATCTCCATCTGTGAAATGAATAAATAAAAAAATCTTTAAAAAAAAAATCAGTTAACCATGAATGTACAGGTCTGTTTCTAGATTCTCAGTTATATCCCATTGCTGCCTTCCTGGTTAACAGCAGCTTTACGTTACATTGTGCCATTAGGTAGTATACCTCCTCCAACTTTGTTCTTTCCCAAAATCATTTTCATTGTTGCAAGCCCTTTGCATTTCTCTATGATTTTGGGGATTGGTGTGTGCATGTGTACCGTCATAAGTTAACAGGATGATTGAGTGCTGAGTATTGGAACATTGCATTTACAATGCACACTTTGTTGTTGTCGTGTAGTATGGACTCGGTAAGTGCTAGAGGCTCCTATATTTTTTCTTCTAAGATTTCATGGTCTTGTGAGAATACTTCGATATTTTATAAGTATACAGAGCATAATTCTGCTCGTCTCGTCTTTCAAATATGCCATTCCTTTGTTTAACTAAGTATATTTTTTATTAATCAGATCATGTATGACAATTTCTGCTTGTAGATAAGTGTTATTGTTTTTTTAATGTGAAAGTAGTGTTTAAGATTATTATTTTTTAAAGATTTTATTTATTTATTTGACAGAGAAAGACCCAGTGAGAGAGGGAACACAAGCAGGGGGAGTGGGAAAGGGAGAAGCAGGCTTCCTGCCAAGCAGGGAACCCGAGGCGGGGCTTGATCCCAGGACTCTGGGATCATGACCTGAGCCGAAGGCAGACGCTTAACGACTGAGCCACCCAGGTGCCCCAAGATTATTTTAAAATATGTCTAGCTGGGACGCCTGGGTGGCTCAGTTGGAGAAGCATCTGCCTTCAGCTCAGGTCACGATCTCCGTCCTGGAATCCAGCCCCACACTGGGCTCCCTGCTCAGTGGGGAGCCTGCTTCTCCCTCTGTCTGCCATACCCCCCAACTTGTGTTCTGTCCCTCTCTCTCTCTAATAAATAAATAAATCTTTAAAAAAAAACAGGTTTAGCTTTCTTGTCTTTATTTTCAGACTTCTACGGCATATTAGAATAAGACTGCCCTCCCATGGTGAAAATTAGGAAATCTGTCTAATAAATTTAATGAGTTCATTTTGGGGGGAAAATATTTAGAAATATGTATCTTTCTAAAGATACATGGGGAATTAGAGGTAAGCTATTCTATGGACTCAGAATGGACAGAGATAGTAGAATCCCTATTGCTGTAGGGTCACAGCCACTAACCAACTCCAGAGACTTGTCAGGAGTCACAAGTATGAAGTCACCTATTCCCTCTGGGAAGCAGCTCACTCATCCTAGGACTTTAAATAAGGCTGCTTCTAGATCCAAAGTTCTGTTGTTCCCTTTGTTCTATATGCCACTTTGTCTTTCTGTTATTTGGGGGTTACCACTTCATAGCCAACCCCTTCCTTTAATCCCATATGAGAATTCTTGGAGTCACTTTTGAGACTTAGTAGTCTGACATCCTCCATGTTTTCTGTGAAATTATATAATAGTGCTGCAAATACCCTTTAGGTGAGAGGAATACTTCGGTTTCTTCAAAGTATTGAAATGATTATACATATGGATGAGAGGGGTATTTATGGACCCAAGAAGCAGAACTGCCATTACTTATGTAACAGTTTTTAAGGTTAACAGTTATTAAGAAAATTTATAAAAAATTTTTAAGGAGAGGGTTGTACTGTTGGTGGCAAAGTTCCGCTTGGAGGAGCGAGTTAATGAACGATGTTTGCTGGGAGAGGTGGTAGTGTGGACTAGGAAAGGTGTGGAAGAGCCTCTGGAGTGATGAATGTGGTTTGTATCCTGATCCGCATCATGCCACATGTAAAAATTAACTCAAAATGGAACACAGACTTAGGTGTAAGAGCAAAGACTCCTGAATATTAGGAGAAAACGTGGATGTCATTTTTTATGACCTTGGATTAGACAACAGTTTCTCAGCTGTGACATCAAAAGCACAAGAAACAAAAGAAATTTAATCAAAACCAAATTTTCTTCCTGCGCCAAAGGATACCATCAAGAAGATGGAAAAACAACCTACTACATGGGAGAAAAATTTTACAGGTTCTGTATCTGATAAAGGACTTGTGTCTGCAATAGATGGCAAACCAGACAACTCAGTGACAAGAAGAGTAACAGCAACAACCAATTTAAAAATGGGTCAAAGATCTGAACAGACATTTCTCCAAAGAAGATAACAAATGGTCATTAAACACCAGAAGAAATGCTTGGTATCAACAGTCATCAGGAAACTGCAAATCAAAACCACAGTGAATTACTCTATCAGTCTTTAGCGCGGCTACAATCGAAAAGACGGATTATAACAAAAATAAATGAAAGGACAGTAACCAGTATTGGTGAAGGTATGTAGAAGTTATAACCTGTGTGTGTTGCTGATGGGCATGTAAAATGGTGCAGCCACTATGGAAAGTAGTCTACAGTGCCTCAAAAAGTTCAAAACAAAGTTGCCACTTGACCTGCCAATTACACTTCTAAGTATGTACCCAAGAAAAGTGAAGACTGGTATCTACAGAAACGTCGTAATACACAAGTATTTAAAGCAGTATTATTCATAAGAGCCAAGGAAGGGAAACAGCTTGGATGTTGGACCTGATCAGTGAATGTGGGCCATCCAGAGAGTGGAATGTTAGTGATAAACAGGAATGCAGCCTCAACACAGCTGCAGCATGGGTGGACCTTGGACACACGTTGAGTGGAAGAAGCCGAATGAATGATTCCATTCATATGAAGCATCCAGAATAGGAAAACCCATAGAGACAGAACGTGGGTTTATAGTTACCTAAGGTGGAGAGTTATATTCGGTGGGTAAAGGGTTTCTTTTTGGAGTGATGAAATACTCTGAAACTGATTGTGGTGATGATACTCACCCTGAATACACTAAAAACCACCCAGCTGGGGTGCCTGGGTGGCTCAGTCTGATAAATATCTGACTCTTGATCAGGGCTCAGGTCCTGATCTCAGGGTCATGGGATCCAGCCCAGCATGGGGCTCCACGCTCAGTGAGGAGTCTGCTTGAGATTCTCTTCTCCCTCTGCCTCACCCTTGGCTCACAGGCACACATGTGGTCTCTCTCTCTAAATAAATAAATCTTAAAAAAAAAAAAAAAGATAAAAACCAATGAAATGTGTTTAAATTTTTCAATAAAGCTGTTATTAAAATAACATGGGACTCTAAATAAGATTGGCTGTGAGTTGATAAGTTTTGAAACTAAGAAGTACATGGAAAGTTATTATATTGTTTTGTCTTTTACTTCTATTGTATTTTCCTTAACAAAAGGACTCAAAATGCAAGTCTCAGTATCAGAACTTCACATGACTGATTATGCCCTGTATGGAAAACTGGGAATGGCATATTGCTTTTGCCACTTGCCCTGATTTGTCCCTGTGTTTCTGCCTTTTTGGCCCCTCTTTAAGCTCTTCCTCTCTCTATGGAAGGGTTCATTTTAAAGCAGTTCCCTTTATTTCCATGTTCACTGCTGGGAATGCCACCTTGCTTCAGCACTCATCTGAGCTGACTGAGAAAGAGGGTCTGTTTCAGACCTCCCCAGATCCTGTGATAGGAACTGTCCTAAATCCCTACTATAACACTTGAGTGCACTTGGGGAACTGCCCTCTGACTACCGTAGAGCACACCAGTCTGTAGCGGAACTGGAGGGATGGATCAGCCACCGGGGAGAGAGAAGATGTTCAGGATAAAAATGCATCGTTTCCTTATGGGAAAGATACAAGTTTTTCCTTTCCTTTCAGTGATTTAATTCAGAAACATGTATTGAGCCAAGGAGGTGTGCTAGCCTTTGGTGAGGGTTGGACACAGACAAGGAAGCAGTGCTTGCATCAAAGATGCCTAAAGCCCTCTGGAGAATGTCCGAAGAGACGAAGGAGTAACCAGCTGGGCTAAGTTAGACTGTGATCAGTGCAAAAGAGAGGCACAAAATACTGGGAAGATTTGGGTGGGGTATGAGAAGCCACATCTGCTCTGGTAGAATCCAGGAAGAGTTGCTGAGGGCGTGACTTTTAACACTGACGTTTGAGGTCATGTTTGATTTTGGTGGATGCAAAAGATGGTAATACAGGTACAGGGAAGCCAGGAAGTACAGAGTGTATGTGAGAAACAGTTATCCTGGGGCTGGGGCATAAAAAGATATGAGCATGAAATAAGCTCAAAAATCATTATTTGAGTAGGTGAAAACAGGGGTTAAGAATATATTTATTGTGATGAGCACTGATAATCTATAGAATTGTTGAATCACTATATTAGACACCTGAACCTAATAGAACCCTGTATGTTAACTGTGGGAATTAAAAAATTTTAAATCATTATTTATAAATGGAAATCATGGACAGTCTTGAAAGGTATAGGTGAAGAAGTTTTTGTAATTCAGTGATCAGTGAGAACTATCATAGGCTTTCCATGTGGGGACTGACTGTAATTAATAAAGCTAGCGTATGGGTCTGCTTGGTTGATCACATAAGAGTTGGACTGGCAGAATAAGGCCTGGAACTGATTTTAATATTCCAACTAGGAAATAAAGCAGTTGTGACATAGTGAGTGAGAATGACAAGGACAGCAAGACTTGCTGCAGAGGTATGAGAGGGCAGAATACACCTGAACAACTGGGAAAGAAAAGGCCAAGAGGGACGGGGACAGTCTGAAGAAATTGTTTAGGATTGATTTTGATTGAGTGTTAAAGCTAGGTGTTTGGGTCTGCTTTTAAGAGTTAGTTCTTCCCAGATGAGGCCCACATTGAGAAGTGGGCTTCAGAGGGCTTCCCTCAATGGTAATGGCTGAATGTGTAAAAATGGACAAGACTGTCAGGGGGCAGAGAAAAGAGGCTAAAGGAGGAATATTGGGGGATACTAGCCATGGAAGAGCAGCCTGAAAGATGGCGTCTCTGGAAGCCAAGTAGCAAAGAGTCCCTGAAGTAAGCACTGTAGGGTGAGCGCTGAGCAAGCGTGTCATCATGGGTAAAGGTGATCATCGAGTCCTAGATCTGCTACGGTTATTTAACCTTGTTTTGTAGTTTCCACACCTGAAAAACAGGTCATGTGCCTATCTCATAGGACAGTACTATGAGGGTTACATTAGTAAGTGCAGGTGAAAGTATTGTTCAGGCTTATTCACACAGTATGATTTGGGGAAAATGGAGAATTGGTAAGTCAGATGTAATAGGTTAAGGACTGTGTGAGCACAGAGGTGATGAGGACAGAAGGAAGGCAGTTCTTAAAAAAAAAAGATGGAGTTATGAAGTAAAGAAAAGTAATGAATAGGTTAAGGAAGAATATAATTGATTTAAAAAAAACAAATAAACTTCAGGGGCCTCTGGGTAACACAGTCTTTTTTTTTTTTTAATTTTTATTTTTTATAAACAAATTTTTATCCCCAGGGGTACATGTCTGTGAATCGCCAGGTTTACACACTTCACAGCACTAACCATAGCACATACCCTCCCCAATGTCCATTACCCCACCCACCTTTCCCTCCCCCATCCCCCCCGCAACCCTCAGTTTGTTTTGTGAGATTAAGAGTCACTTATGGTTTGTCTCCCTCCCAATCCCATCTTGTTTCTTTTCTTCTTTTTCTGCCCCCCTAGTCCCCCATGTTGCATCTCCACTTCCTCATATCAGGGATATCATATGATAGTTGTCTTTCTCTGATTGACTTATTTCACTAAGCATGATACCCTC
>PISX010019958.1:0-36916 GCA_004024625.1 Mellivora capensis
GCATTGCATGGAGCACTGGGTGTGGTGTAAAACTATGAACTCTGTTATGCTGAAAAGAAATTAAAAAAAAATTTAAAAAAAAAGAACATTAAAATGGGAATTGACTAAACACTCCAACCAAAAAGTAGAGATTATCAGGCTAAATTTTTAAAAAGCTAGATCTAAAATCAACAACAACAAAAACCCCCCAAGATCTAAGTATATATGTTATCTACAACAAATGTACTATAAATATTTAAAAAGGTATGTTTTAAGTAAAAAGATGGAGAAATACACCATGTAAACGATAAGCACAGGATAGCTGGAAAAGCTATAGTAATATCATACAATTTCCTAGAGAATTATAGGAATATTTTGTAAAGATAAAAGAATCAACCAGAGGTATAATAATTAAAAATGAATGTATATGCAGCTATGTACCTAACAATAGAACGCCAAAGCAACTGAAGCCAAAATCAGAATTTGAAAACAAAAACAGACAAGCCAATCACTCTAGATGAAGGTTTAAATTCTCTATAAGCAATAATTAGGCCAAGAAGATAGAAAGTCAGGTAAACTCCAGAAATTTTTTAAAATTCATAAAGTACCTGACCTAGCTGACATCCATAGAGAACTCCAGGCAATAACAGATGTTCTTGTCAAGGGCATATGGTGCATTCACCAAGTGTAGGTCATAAAATAAGTTTAAATATACTTAAGAGTTGAGAATAACTTTACCAACAACAGAATTCAATTAGAAATCAATGACAGAAATACATTTAAGAAATGTGCACACAGTCTCACAATTCAAAATAACACATGGGTGAAAGAATAAATAATAAAATATATTAAATTGACAGAAAATAAGACATCAAATAAAAATTTGTGGGTCATGAGATTCGGCAATCCCAGTCCTACGTATTTATACAAGAGAAATGGAAACACGCCTGCCTAAAGACCGGTGTACGAACAGCTGTAGCAATTTTATTGGTAATAGTCCCAAACTGGAAAACAGCTTTAAATGCCAATGACTTATAAATGGATTAACGAGTTCTGGTGCACTCACACAATGGACTAATATGCCACATTAAAAAGGAACGGACTACCGATCCATACAAGAACGCGGACGGCCTTCAAGAACATTATGTGAAAGAAGTCAGACAGAGACACAAGAAATTGTCTATCATCTGGTTCCACTTACTTAAAATTCTATAAAAGGCAAATCTATAGTGACAGTAAGAAGAGCAGTAGTCACTTAGGGCTAGGGTAGGACCAGGGTGTGAGAAACAGCTGCAAATGGACAGAGAGCACTTTTTATGGTGATGAAACTGTTGTGAAACTTAACTATGGCTGCGGGTATTTGGAAGACTACATACATTTCCCAATACTCATAGAACAATCGACTTAAAATGGGCCAACTTGATTTGTATGTAAGTTACACGTGAATAAAACCTGTAAAATAGACGGGTTATGAAAGGATGCCAGAGTTCTGTGAAGAACCGTTTTTACAAATAGCTATAAAGTAATGTGCACTGCAATGGGAGTAA
Source organism: Mellivora capensis (assembly GCA_004024625.1). Taxonomy (NCBI): domain Eukaryota; kingdom Metazoa; phylum Chordata; class Mammalia; order Carnivora; family Mustelidae; genus Mellivora; species Mellivora capensis. The sequence continues at coordinate 1,527 of PISX010019958.1, forward strand.
GTGAATAAGGTCTCTCTCACCCTCATTTCACCACTTTTAACTTCCTTGTTAGAGGCAATGACTAAGAGGTCTTTTGAAATTAGTTTTTACTCTTTCTCTAAATACTCCCAACTGAATAGTATTGGTTCCTCCATATAAAATACCAAATACAAATTCTGCCCAGATGGACAAAAGATGTATTGTCTTCAAACCACTGGGTTGGCTCTCTTATACTTAACTTTTACTTCAGATATCCAACTTTAAAAGCAACCAGATGAAGTTTTATGGAATTTTGTGGGGGTTGGGGGGAGAAAGAAGACGGCGATGAAGAAGAAATAATGAAAACAACTTTTGCTCATGGGAGGAAACTTTCTGTGCCAACTTTTAGTCCAAAATGATCTTTTGTTGGACAAGTTCCAAATTCCCCTAAGTACAGGCTTATAATGGAAGTGCTAACACACTCTGAAATGTAGCTGCAAACAGGATAATATAATGAATGACAGGTAAGTCTACTTACTATCTTTTATGATAGTCTCCTTCCCTTGCAACAAGTCAACTCCTTTTCATTTTTGTTGCTTTTGCAGAATTATTCTAGAAAAGTCGCTGAAAATCACTCCTTTTCCAAAATCTGTCTTTATGCACTCCTTATCTAATAAAAATTAACCTGGGTGCTGAAATTCTTCAGACTTTTTTTTCTGCCAACATGGGTACAATAGTTGTTTGGGGTTTTTGTTTTGTTTTGTTTTGTTTTTTTTGCATCAAGTATAAGTTTGTTTTTCATTTCACCCATTTCTGTTGTCTTATTAAATAATTCAGACATTGCAGAATTCTTGGTGAACTCCTAGTGCCTTCCATGAAGAGATCATCAATTTCCGTAATTGAAAAGAATCTAGATGAATAAGTGTTACTACTTATTTCGAGGAAAGAAATATTGACTCAGTTTGCACATGCGGGCTTTTGTACTCTACATTTCATGGTATATGAAGAATTGGCCCACCAAACAATGCTGCATTATTACCATATGTTAATCTGAAGCTTAAAGTGTGAGAGGAAGGAACACTAGATATCATGTACTATTTTTTTTTAAAAGGTCTCAAATAAACCATGTCTAGAGATTAGGTCAATGATTCAAGCTTTTCCATAACCACTTGGAATAACTGAACTAAACTGCTTGCGAAGAGAATTCATAGTTTTTACTTTTGCATTGCAAGTGTGAAATACTTAAAATTCTCCATTCACAGTTTCTTTTCCGTGGCTTCATCTTGGACTCACCCTCCAAATTATTTAAGCCTTAATGTTAAAGAGCTCTTTCAAATTATGATTTGTGTGCACACAAGGGGCATGACTTACATTGTTAAAAGAAGCATACCTGAGAATTTCCTGAATTTTGTGCATATAAAAATCTCTAAGGGTCTTTCTACACAGTTGACAATGATTAAGATGTAGACATCTGATACTCAACTGTGGAGGACTGATCACTCAGAATTGGGTAAAAGGCTGTGGAGCCTTCACATCACATTTTGTCCACTGAAATCTAGGTTCCATCCAAGGAACTATGGAGTTTATCACATGGCTGGCACCATGGGTGGAGTAAATCTGGTTTTTAACTTTCAAGTGGGTTCGGCACATAAAACCTGCAATCCTAATGATGCTGCCATTGAGTCTCTCACTAGTAGAGTAAGAATGACGCCAAGGACTAAATCAGCTAAAAATACATTCTTAAATTTGAAAGATGACTGTAACCAGAAGGCCTATATAGCCAAAATTAGTAAAGATGTCGGCATTACTCCTGACCAGTTTTCCACGTCTTTGCTTATTAACAAATGTCTTAATTCTTGTGGGGAAGTAAAAGCCTCAGTGGCTGTTACGTCCCTTCTGGTATATAATATTAAGTGTTCCCCTATAGAGGTCAATACCACAGTTAGGTATATGTATTGGAACATTTTGTGCCCCCCCACCCCCATAATCATCTTGGTATAGACAAAGGGTGCATTTATTTCCAGTATCCTAATTCTGTTTCCTTAAAAAAATTTCCCTGTCCCTCCACTACTTTACAATTTAGACAAATGATACCTTTACTTATTAAAAATATTATAATAATGTGAGGGCTCTCACTGGGCAGCATATGGGGTACTACAAAAACTTGTACATATTTTAATTGCTTTGAGCTCAAAAGAAGAAATGAGCCTTTAGTGATAAGGGAAAGCTTCATGGAGGAGATGGGAACTGGGTGGGAAAATGGGTAGGAGAGGGACAGATAGATTAAAGAGACATGAGCATCGAGGATGGCCTTCCCGATTACTAGGAAAACCATTTTTTTGGCAAGGGACAGATAGGAATGGGTCAGCATTCAGGGAGTGCTTGTGCCTTCTACCTCTATAAATCCTGCAGTTTTAATATGACTCCAAAAAGATACTTTCAGTTATATAAATTCTAAACATTTAGCATCAAGAGAGAATAGGAACAAATCTGCCATTTTACAACGACCTCTATTTGCTACATTTTAATTTACCTCCTCTATTTGTTAAAGTGATGCTAGGTGCTGGAACAGATAAACTCCCCAAATTCTATTAACACAATAAACATTTATGTCTTGTTCATGGATACGGACTACTATAATTGTTCCCATTTGGGGGGCTTTCTACTTCCCTACCACAGAGTCATCCTGAAACTTGGGGTCTTTCCATATTGTGGTCACACCCCTTTCTAGGGTGTTGGAGATCTTCTCATTTAGAAGAACAGGGAAGGAGACCATGGGGAAGATACATATGCCTCTTGAGTACTTCCCAGAAGGACATGCACCACTTCCCCTCATATTTCCTTTCACTAACCAGTCAATGTCCTAATTATATACAGTTACTTCCCCATGAACACTCAACTTTGTGGAGGGAAACGTGAAATTCTGATGGTCACCTACCTGTCCCTACTGTACCTCGAAACAGTATATATGTTTTAGGTCAATGTGTCTAAATAATCTTGCATTTTTTAATAAAAGTCCCAATTAGGCAATATGTCAACTGGATTATGATAGAAATATTAATAAGACTTACCTAGAAGTCAGTCACTCTTAGATTAATATTCCTATTTCTCAGCTGGCATTGATTCCATTCAATTATCACCCCATAAAGACTTTGTCAGGGATTCAGCTCCCCAGCAAAGACTTCCTGGCTCTAGGAAAGGATATAAGATAATCCTGTCTTTGTGGAAGTTAATATTCCAGTTAAATTGTCCCATTGGAAGTCCTTTTGGTTTCTTATGGGAATAAGTCTAGTACAGACAGCACCAGAATATAAACCTCCCAAAAGTTGCTGTTCCAAAATTCTGGTCCCTGAGACTCACTGTGCGGAGGCAGGAGTACATCCGTGAGAAAGTAGGATACATCTAAATAAGCAGCTGGAAGACACAAATAAAAGAATAAAAGATGAAGCGGAAACAATCTCTCATCACTTTGTGCTTGTGGTAGCACTTCCCGTTTGTTTCAAGTTCTGGGAAAGGTTTAGGGTTTGGCCTTGAACAGCAACCAAACTAAACTGCAAGGGGCTTGTCCATGCTCTTTTTCAAGGAAATGAACATCTATGCTTCACCACATTTTTCAAGTAGTTCAGTAATAAAATGAAAAGACACATTTTTGCAAAACCAATTAGAGACCAAGATGATGGTGCTCTAATTATTTTTGTGTTTTAAAGGAAAATTATTGCCAAGTTTATCAACTGTGAGAACACATTATCTGTTCTTAGAAAACCATTACATATTCTCCCCCTGGCTTTTATTTTTTTTACTTGTGTTTAATTCCCAGGTATTTTTATTTGATGTTCTATGTACTTTCACAGGACTCCAGGTTTCAAGTTGATTTGAAGAATCTATGGAGAAGGTCTCAAGAAATCCATGCAGAAGGATGCTACAATATTATTTCTTCAATTTGGCACATGTTTATTGAACACTTACGACATAGAGACCCTATGCTAAGTTCTTTGAAGTTACAATAGTGAATCAATCCCTTTCTTCCAGGAATTTATAACATAGCTATAGAGATTATATTTGTATAAATAACTGTAAATAACTGTAAAACAAGAGTCTAAAAGCTATATTTGGCATGATATCACATCATATTACCTCATTCTATAGAATATTTTCCATAGCATAAGAAGGGATTATTATATATCATTGTTATATAAATGTTGACCAAAAACATTTTAACACATGGCTGGTTTGCTCTCTTGTGCAGCTACGTGATAATATAGACAGGCTAGGATCTATACAATGCCTTATACAAAATCTCAGAACTATAAGAAACACCATTTTGTAGGTGGACAATTTTCTCACTATAGGCTCCTTTGAAATTTTAAATGCTCCTGAAAGTTCAGCTTATTGAAGGATATAGGTTCATTTTTGAAGGGCCTCGACACTCAATTATACATACCACAGCAAGAAAAAAAACATAAGAAAATATCCAATGAACTGTCACCCAATTGCCTTGCTTTCCAAAGTCAAGAAGAGATAAAAGCTCTTACTAGGAAAGGAATCACCATGTGCTATTTAAGAAAGAATCTATTTCAGCTTTCCTCCTTTTAAAGTACACACTGAGAGTGAGTTGGTCTGTCAGCTGAAAAGGTATGTGGTGATTTACAGAGGACTCTACTGCCTTTCTCTCTTCCTTTTTCTCTCTGGCCAACCCATGCTGCTAGAAGAAAGGAAGAACATATTCCCCAGGGCCTAGTTAAATGAATGGAGGCATTGTCAGCCCAGAGAGGACAGGAATGCTGCATCCACGTGTTATAGTGTTCTTGCCAACGTTCCCTCCTCTCTCTTCCCCTAAATATTTTTAAATGACTAATATCTTACCAAATGACATAAAGAGCAATTCTGAAATTTCATCATGAGTATTTTCACGGAGCTACCGTAATTTTGTGAATTAAAGCGGGTAATTAAATCAAAAGAAAGAAACTAGCAAAAGGGGAAAAAAATTAGTAATCTTGGGACTACTACACACCAAAAGGAGGTTATTTTGTTCACAAGTGATGTGGCTGTAATCAGGTACCAGTAACTCCAACCGCAAACTCCTGAATATAGATGACAGGAAACAAGAGATATTGAAATAGACACAAGGACTGAAGCTACCTAGTAAACTGCGTCCCAAATATTTAGCATAATTTTCCGCTTCCAAAGCTTATGCTAAAAGACACATAATCCCATGTGGCTAGTTATAGCAACAGAAGGTTCATATCTTTTTGGATTTTTTTGAAAATTTAATAAAAATGTTGTTCCTGTTTAAATGGTAGTTCTCAGCACAACAATTTAAATGTTTTAAATCTACACATTTGTTTTGTAAAATACAACACAGAAACTGGTAGATCTAAGTATTTAAAAATAAAGTTGATTCCAGCATTCACGCTGACAGAGATGAGTGAGACAATGAAAAACTAGACCTTGGAGTAGGAAGACATCTAAGGAATCTTTCATTCAAAGAGGAATGTGTGTATCAAAAGCATCACAAGAAAATATCTTGGCTTCTGGACTCGTATCTTACTTTTCCAAGATTAAGACTTTTTATTTTTTTTAAACAGGGTAAACAGATAGCCTCTGAGTAATCCAAGTAAGGCAAAAGTGATTTCTCCTTGATTTCCTATTACTTCTCTAAACTTAAGAAAAAAAAATAGAAAGATGGTTTAAGAATTAACTTCTTTACATCTAGAACATTTATAGATTGAATTTTGTCTATCCTTTTCTTGAGCTTTCATAGAGTGCTTCCCTCTTAACTAAGAACTTGTGTGGACCTGAATACAATGACAGGTTCATTTCTGTAAGCCAAGCGCTGAAGCATGGTAATGCACAAATTTTACATTTCCTGCCATTTGTCCTCTCTTCTGGTGGCAAGAAAAATGTGTTTCCGATAAATTTCTGAGTATGAACTAATCTGAATTCAATTTGGCCACTTGCAAGACTCAGGTCTTCTGTTTACCAGCTCTCTCACCTGTAAGAACTATAAAAGATAAAAGCTCAAAATGTTACCTTTTAAATACCATCTGGAACTGAGCTTGGCTGATACCCATATGATGAGGTAAGAAATCCCTGCATGACTGACTATATTGCGTCTGAAAATAGCCCCCAAATGACACTGCACCTAACTTGGCCTTGGGAACCCAGACATGATTCAAAATCGCTCCAATGCCCTTGGGAGAAGAGTAGTATAAAGTGATATCACAAGGTCCTGCATGGTAGGCCAGCTAGATGCCACTGCACTTCTTTAGCTAAAGTGCATAGAAGTCAGATCAAATCAAGTAGTGGCAAGATACTGCAGCCTGTATTACACCGTCTACCTGAGCGCATGCATTCCTGCTGTGTGGTGTTTGCAGGTTAGTAACTGAAAAAATTAGAGGCAATCCAATTCTGTTGGTGAGGACTCAGAAGTTGTCATCTCAAGGAGCTTGTGCCTGGAATGACATCACAGTTTGGCAAACTCAAACCCCATCATCTGTATGTCACTTGTCCAGAGAAAGGCTTAAAAGGAAAAAAAAAAATGAACCACTGATATGAAACATAGAAACAGAAGAAGTCCAAAGGATAAGAGGACGGTTGTGTTTACTCATTCATGGCTGGTAGGGTTAATCCCTATGGTCCCTGAAGTGAGACCATCACCATAGCAAAGTGATGGCCTCCTTTCCTGAAGGTGACTACTTAGAGACACCTGGATTCTTCTGTTCTGGCTTTATTTATGTAAAAATTCAACAAACAAAACTTCTGATTCTATTTTTCACATTCCCAGAGCTCACCCATAGGGAAGAGAGAGTGCCTGACCCTTCCTTGACAATTTATATGGCACTAGGAGCTCATGAAGTATCATTCTTTATTATGAGTGAATATCCATGTGCATAACTATTTAAATCCATAGGCTGGTAAGTCTCATTCAGTCAATTAACTGTCAGTCTCTCAGATAACCAATTCTGGATCATAAAACCATAGTTGCTTTTGGACAGATGACCAGATGCTGGTCCATGGTGACTAAACCAAGGTGATGGCCCTCTAGACCAAACCCATTCCCTTGCTATAATAATCTGACCTCCAAACCACAATTTGCCTAGGTGGAAAAGTTGTGCTAGCAAAGAAATAAAAAGAAGAAAGTAATCAATACTTTCTAGACAGAAGACAAGACAATTAGAAATTCACAATTAGAGGAGTGGTTTTCACTGTAGTTGCAAATTATGTGTTCAGGAGATCAATGCCTAATAAGACTAATGCTACATGACAGGCCATTCTTAAAATTTGAATGTTTTCTTAATGATGAAATTATATATTATTTTTGCTTTCAATTTTAATTGTTTTTTATTTTAAATTTAAATTATTTCACATTAATGTAAAAAATATTGCTCTAAAAACATAGTGAGGTCCCCAGTGTCCTTGCTGGCAGCTGCTGGGTCTTTCACAGCATGGGGTGATAATTATGGTTCAGGTGACACACTTGGTTCTGTGCCATCTCTGAAAACTTAATAATAATAACTGGTAGCTTAAAAGAGTTTTCCCATAATTTCATTTTTTAAACATTTAAGTGTCCTCCTTCTTTTTAGAATTGTACACCATAGAATAGAAACCATTCTATTTTAGGTTATTTTAATAAGGCATTTTCATATTATATCATACTATATATATGAATATGTGAATATATATAACAATATATATATTGTATTATAAATACAATAGCTAGTATATTCTTTTTTTTAATTAATAGTCAACGCTCTTATTAGATTGCTAAATGAACATACCATGTTCATGGAGTGCATAGCATTATGTTGAGTATTTTATGATAGCTTGTTGGTTCAGTCATTCAATAAACATTTACTGAAAATCTATTAGTGCTAGAGAACAAAATAGACAAAACTCTGGTTTCATGTAGTGGAAAAAAGAGATAAAGAATAAGTAAACAGTGTGCTAATAATAACAATTCAAAAGAAGGCATGAATCATCAAGAGGGATATAAAGCTTTGGTGCTAGCATGGGTGCACCATGGCTAGATGGGGTGTTACTGAAATCCAGATAAGATGGTCAGGGCAGGCCTGCAGGGCAGGCAGTAAGTCTTTCTTTTATTATTATTTTTTAAGATTTTTATTTATTTATTTGACAGACAGAGATCACAAGTAGTCAGAGAGGCAGGCAGAGAGAGAGGAAGAAGCAGGCTCCCCACCGAGCAGAGAGCCTGATGTGGGGCTCGATCCCAGGACCCTGGGATCATGGCCTGAGCTGAAGGCAGAGGCTTTAACCCACTGAGCCACCCAGGTGCCCCCAGGCAGTAAGTCTTGAGTAAAGACCTGGATGAAAAAAGAGAACAAGAGATGCACACATCTGACAGCAGAGCATTCAGGAGGAAGGAACAGCAAGAGGAAAGGCCCTAATGTAGGACGTGCCTGGCATATTCAAGGAGCAAGAGAAAGCCAACATGTCTAGAGACCTAGAATTCTAAAGTGCTTTTCGTAACACCTTACCAAAAAAAATCCTTAGAAAATACTATTATTGTGGCTGCCACTAGTATCAGCATAAACATTTACTGAGTACTTACTAACAGCCAGGCACTATGCTAAGCACTTTTATCTTACTTAGCCTTTATGACAACTTTGTAAACAAGTCACAAACTATTACAACCATTTAGCAGAGGAACAAAGGTTTGGCAAAATAGTCACTTGCCCGAGGTCATGTGGTAAGTCGTGGAGCCAGAATCACTGCCCAGTTGTTAGCTACCAGGTGTGAGGTGAAGGACATTGGAAAGCATGGCATTTGAGTGGCATAGGGAATTTCCACTTCTTTTTTTTTTAAGATTTTATTTGTATTTATTTGACAGAGAGAGACACAGTGAGAGAGAGAACACAGGACAAAGAGAGAGAAGTGGTGTGGGGGGGGGCAGAGAGAGAGAAAGAGGGAGAGGCAAAGAGAGAAAGCTCCCTGGATTCTCAGAGTAACACTAACCTTATCAGATCAGGGACTCACCCTTATGACCTCATTTAACCTTAATTACTTCCTTTGAGATTCTGTCTCCGAATACAGCCACACTGATGTTAGGACTCCAAAATATGAATTGGGAAGGGGGTGGACACACCCATTCAGCTCATAACAGTGACTGGAGATTTTATTTTGGAATTGAGTTCAGGCGGCAATGTGGGGATGTCAACACATAAAGGAGAGCTGAGCCAGTAAGTGTTGATGAGATTACTGAAGAACACTGTGGAAAGAACTCTACCACTCCTGGTAACACGAACATTGAAGAACCAGGCAGAGGAAGCTGCAGAAGCCAGTAATTTACATTATTGAGGGGGGAATCCTAGAAAGGAAAGGTAAGATCAGAAAACAGGGATACTAAGAGATTCAAGGAGGGGATAGTTGGAGATGGGATAATGTTAAAACTCCTCCTCTGAGTAGTATGTGCGCTGAGAAGGAGCCATTAAATTTGGTACCAGATGGGTCATTCCTCATCTGTGTCCCCTTTAGCATATCACGTGCTATCATGTGTTTATGGTTTCCAACATCTTGAACAATCATTTATTCACCAAACTTCTCATGTGCCAACCACTGTGCAAAGGCAGTGAGGTAAAAGATAAATAACACACGCTTTCAAAGATCTTAAGAGCGAAACAATACTTCACTGATGTCCAAAAGCTCTGATCTCTAAGTCCTGTGCATACTGGTGCCCTGTCTCTTTCATTAAACTATCCTGGCACAGCCTAACTCATTAATCAGATGTGTAACAGGCTGTTCTTATATTTCACTTACCAGTTCCAACTTTTGCTCTTAACCGGTTCAAATACGGCGTCACTCCAGTGTGGACCCAGGTGTGCGTAAATTGAAAATACTCTCTGTAGTCACCTGAATATGCCAAGGGTCTCTCGCTCTCCTCTCTGTGCAGCCCAACCAGGACCACATGTACTGATGAGCTCTCCTGGGGTTTCCCTTCTTCCCCTATTGGAAATACTTGTGTTAGACTTGTTATCTCTGAGTCAATGTCCTGCTCTGGTTGGTGTCATGTGCCAGTTTCTGGCTTGTAGCAAATCACCCGGCAGCTTCCCTGGTGCTCAGATTCTCTGCTAACTCCCCCTAAGAGCTTCTGTGTTTCATCGCATAAATCGTCACCTTGAAGAGTTAAAAAAATTTTTTTCTCTGGCAACCTATCCATTGAATGTGTCTTGTAGAATATGCTTTCTTTGGCTAACACAGTGCTGTAAATTTTTAAAAATTTGTTTCTAATATTTTAATATTAAAATATGAAATCCTAAAAATCCTAAAAATCAGGATTTCCATGTTTTCTTAAAACAACAACAACAACAACAAAAAAAACCAGACACCTGACCACACCATGCCTGTAATCCTGCCTGAGAGGCAATGGTTAGAGCTGTGGGTGGTTAGAGCTGTGGGCTGGGCACGCTTTATAAGGATCATAGGTACTTTAGTTTCCCACTGTTTTCACCCCTGCCTCACACACTGCTCATGGCTCCTTTCTACCCCACCAGGCATGGCTGTCATTTTGTTTCTTATCAAGCTCTTAAACTAATTCAGATTTTGACCATTTCTCTAGAAAGAGCCATCTAAAATGAAGTTGTAGGGTTTGCCCTACTGTATCTATCATACGACTCATTAGTCAAATTCTCAGTTTTTACAAATTCTGGTATGTCTAAAACTACCACATATAACCGCATCTTTCAAGGCAGATGGGAAACTCACAGTTTTTTTCAGAGGTTGAGTTTCATAGACGTAGTGTTAGAGGCTCATTAACCCATGATTCTTTCATGAAACACTCATATCTACCCATCCTGGGCAAGCTGCTTTATTAGCACAATTTGAAAGGTATTTTTCCTGTGCTTTGAGTTTCTTTCTTGATTTAGGGCATCTCCAGGAAACACATCTTCAAGGATCGCCAGCTCTCAGGGCTCCCGTTTGGCTTTTGGTAAAAATGTGTTCAGCTGGGATGGCAGCGTGGTCCCCACCTTCCCCGAGAAGCAGGACACACGCTGTTCCAACTGCAGCTAGGTATTGATAGATGGCAGACTTTGGTCAAAAGCACTGTGAATCCAGGACCTTTCACTGATGAAGGCTGAGAGATTCTTCCACCCTAAATCTCCCCAGAATCAAATATTTACTCGAAGAACATGTGTGAAGAGTTGTAGAGTAAATAGAGATGAGGCGATGTGGCCAGGGGTGCAAGGTCCGAGACGAGAATTCGCATGTTTTGTTCCTAGATGTGTCTTTAGTTTCCTGAGGAGTGTCAGAAAAATTGTTTAACTCCCCTAGTTCAGCTACAGAAACGGAACTGTTGTTATTTATCTGACAGCGTATGATCATGCTTGATCTTTGCAAAGCCTTGGACCTGGCGAGATGTGCGAAAGAGATCCCCGTGACTTTCCAAGGATCTTAAAATATGCCAAGCAAAACAGAGCACAAAAGGCATCTCTCAAGCAACCAAAGGTCTGTTTTCCCAAAGAAATGTAAGATCAGGAGGACATCTGTCCCGTGGCCATGTAAGTGGGCTTCTCCCTAAACCTGTGTTGGCAGACAGGCTGCCACTGCTCCCTTACTTTCTGTTCTGGTCAAACTCTGGTCAGCTCTATCTTCACCCGCTCCTGCCTCCCCCATTTAATAAGAAACACATTCTCTTTCCTTAGGACACATGCACACGCACACTCACACACAGAAAAGAAAAAAAAAGATTTAAGTAGAACAGCAGAATCTCTACCTACATACAACTAGCTAAATATATAGAGCTGAAAATAGCCAGAGCTGAGAGAAAGGGGGGGAAAAAAAAGAAAAAAGAAAAAAAGAAGAGTGTTTTAACAGTAAAGTAAAACCACAACTAATGATTTCAGGAGACAGGAGCTAGGTGGACAAGCAAAGCATTACAGTTTTAAATATATGGGATTTGGCCTCACCTCCCCAGTAAGTGGCCTGGCACCGATTCAAATAGGCTGGTCTGGCACGCTAGTGCCTCTGAAAGGGACCACACTGGCGGATGGAAACGACCACAAAAGCCACAGAGAAAGTGCAGGCTTCCAAAGGCAACAAGGACGCAACCAGACTGGCAGAGAAAGCAATGCCAAGGTCCCGGCATCCGCAGGGAGGGGCCGGCCTCGCCAAGTTGGATTTGCTCTCTCCTTACTCCGGGGATGGCCGACAGTCGGCCGGGTCGGTCGGTGGGAGGATGGGCGAGAGGGCGAGCAAGGCACCATGGAGGGTCCTGGAGTCAGGTAGCCCAACGTGAGGACGAGGTAGAGAATACCACCACGGAGGAGGACAGGACCTTCTCCCTTCCGGGAGCTCTATTGCGGGAAGCTGAGAGGGTCATGCTCGCAGAATAATTCTGTGCACCAAACACGAGATAATAGGCATTACGGGCCTCTAGTCCTGGAAAATATTTTGCTACACAAACAGTTGTTTTTCATGCCATCAAAGACTGCCAAGTGATTTGGTCCTTGAAGCATTCTTGCTTTGTTCTGCGTGAAAGAGTGAGGAATCTAATTCAGTGGGGGGAAGACTCAGCAGGGGGCTTTAATTGGCCCGTCACCATTTTTAGCAACTATGTCGTTGTCCACACAATGCCAGCATTGCTAGCTGGAAAGCTGAGATGGAATGAAAGCTCTACCCGAGGCTAAACAATATATAATAGGGGGACTATTTGCCCTGAATTGGCTGATTCCGTTGATAGCTGGCAGCCTCAGTTTTCTCAATTGTAAAATATGGATCAAAAACGGATTTCCAAGATTTCCAGAGTGGGTAGTAGGAACGAATGAGTTCCAGCTCCTTAAATAGTTAAAAATGCCACAAAGTCAACAAAGGTATCTTGTTCTTTCAGGAACAGCTGAAAAAACAGCAGTATTTATGGATTTGATACCATCTCTCTGCTTTCCTTTCTTGACCTGCATAGACCAGTGTGAATGATAATGAAGTGATGATGATAACAATGGCAACACTTCCCACTTCCCTGAGCATTTCACGTTTTGTTGCCTCCTATAAAACTATATGGGTTAGATGCTGGTAGGCTCCATTCAGTGAGAAAACCAGAGTTTGGGACACTTGGGAATCACAGAGGACATGGTAGCAGAAACCCAGTGAGGCAAAGGTTGGGCAGAAAGGGTAGGACTGGGCTCACTCAGTCTTGTAAGCTGCATTCCAGGAGAACCCTGAATTTGTGATGCTCGCTGAGGAATTTAAAGAGAGATGGGTAGAGGCGCCTGGGTGGCTCAGTCGGTTACTCATCTGCCTTCAGCTCAGGTCGGAATCTCAGGGTCCTGGGATGGAGTCCATCACTGGGCATCTTGCCCAGCAGGAAGGCTGTTTCTCCCTCTGCCTTCCACTCCCCCTGCTGTGTGCTTTCTCTCTCTCTGATAAATAAATAAGTAAAATCTTAAAAAAAAAAAATAGAGATGGGTAGTAGGCCTAATCAGGCCTACATTATACCTACATTAGGTATAATGCCTAATGGGCCTCATATTCTTAAGCAATGTTTGGGCTGCAATTATGACTTGGGTAGGCATATAGATGGTATTTTAAGCCACAAGGGGATGAACTATGTACAAGATGAATGTAGAAAGAAGACAACATGATTCTGAACTGGGAGAAACGTGCAAAAAACAAAAAAAACAGTAATAAGACAGAGTGAAGGGCAGCTTTACTAGAAGCTAAGGACAGAGAACATTTCAAGAAGGGAGTTATCGATTGTGTTGGCTATTCTTGGCATTTCTGATAAGGATTTAGAAGTGTTCATTGGGCTTCATGAGAGGAAGGTCATTGCTGACCTGGGAAGTAGTAATTCCACTGAATAACCAGGAGAGAAACCAGTTTAGAAGAGCTTGCGTGCTGCATGAAAAATTAAAGAGGTATATATGGCAAGTGAAGATGTGTGGTGATGAAGGGGAGGAGAAAGAGGGCAGAGACAATCAGGGGTGTAGTGGACCAGGAAGGATCTGCAGGCTTTGTCAGTTGATTTGAAAGAGAAGTCTGGGCACACTTCAGTGTTGTTGGAAGAACGTGGGAACCAGGGAGAGGTTGATGATGCAGAGAGGACCCCTGGGTGTCCAAGGTCCTAAGGAAGGTGTGCGGAGATCCAGGCCACCCATGAAACATTTTGGTCTTTGCCAGGTGGGACAGAACTCTGCTTCAGATGGCGAGAGGCGAGAGTGGGCAGATCAAGGGAAGAGCAAAGAACAATGGGAAAGCTGCAGATGAAAAACTTACTTGGCAGATCTCTCCCTGCATTTCCCAACCCCATTCTTCTGCTTGGATATCTGGCACAGGACCCACCTCCTCCACAGTGTTCTTTTGTGTCTCCAGCTTATTTTCTTTCTCTTCTTTCAGATAATTACTAATTTACCTCATTTTGCATAATAGCATACTGCCTTGTCTTTTCATTTAATTTCTTTCTTAGGTATGCATTTTGTTTGGGAAAGAACTCTTGCCTTTAAAAAATTTGTGGTAAAATACATATAACATGAAATTTACAATTGTAACCACTTTTAAGTATACAATTCAGTGACAGTAAATACATCCATTGACAGTATTGTACAACAGTCACTACTGCATATTTTTAGAAATTGTCATCACTCAAAAGAGAAACTCTGTCCCCACTGAACAGTCATCCCTGCCCCCAACACCAGCCCTAATAACCTTGATTTTACTTTCTAGCTCTCTGAATTTGGCGAATCTAGATACTTCATGTAAGTGGACTCACATTTTCCTTTCATAGTTGGCTTATTAGCATAATATTTTCAAAATTTATCCATATTATGGCACACATCAAAAATTCATTTTTTTAGTCAAATAATATTTCATTGTAGGTATATACCACATTTTGTTTTTCCATTCATCCGTTGATGGATACATGGGGGTTTTTCACTTTTCAAGTGTTGTGAATATTGCTGCTCTAAACATGGATGGACATCTGTTTGAATCCCTGCTTTCAGTTAAAAAAGGTATATACCCAGGAAGGGAACAGTGGGATCCTACGCTAACGCTATGCTTAACTTTCTGAGAAACTGCTAAATGAGTTTTCATAGTAGCTGCCCCACTTTACTTTCCAACCAGCAATACATGTGGGTTGCAATTTCTCCGCATTCTCAGTAAAACCTGTTATTTTATTATTATTGTTGTTGTTGTTATTAATAATAATACTTAGTTTGGCTAATACCCATCAAAATGAGTGTGAAATGGTATCTCACTACGGTTTTAACTTGCATTTCTCGAATGACTAGTGGTGTTGAGCTTCTTTTCGTGTGCTTAATGGCCAGTTGCATATCTTCGGAGAAATGTCTGTTCAAGTCCATTGTCCATTTTTGAATTGAGGTGCTTGTTTTTGGTTTGGTTTTGGTTTGGTTTGGATTTTTTGTTTTTTGTGGAATTCCTTGCCTTTTGCATTATCTTTTTAGATCCCCTTTAGTCCACAACAAGGTGCTCTTGATAAATGTAAGAAGATATGAGGGCACCTGGGTGGCTCAGTCAGTTGAGCATCTGCCTTTGGCTCAGGTCATAATTCTGGGACCCTGGGATGGAGCCCCACGTCAGGCTTCCTGCTCAGCAGGAAGTCTGCTCTTCTTTCTTGCTCTGTCCCTCCCCCAGCTTGTGCTCTCTCTCGCTCACTCTTTCTCTCAAGTAAATAAATAAAATCTTTAAAGAAAAGAATTAAGAAATGGTTTTTTTATTGTTGTTTCTCAAGAGGCTCTTATGAAAAATTTGAAAGAGTTACATTGTGAACATCATTAAACCTAAAATCAAGTTTCCACACTTAATAATGTGTTATATTTGACTTGTCTCTTCCCTATCCATCGTCTAGCCAAACTTCTACCTGACTATCAGTCACGTTTATTCTATGGGCATATTTTAAAATAGGTTGCAGATATTAAGAAATGTTTTTTTAATGGATAAAAAATGCAGTCTCATAAAATGTAGAAGTAAGGTTGGGGTGAGGTCTGGCTGTCTCTGGGACTTCCCTGGCAGATCAAGTATAAGAGCAGAAGAGGCCTGATAGTAGGGGGTTAGCTTCCTTTGAACATGCCTTCATGAAATTTCTTGGGAAAAATGAATAAAAAAAAAATGTTCCCAGAGAACAGGCAGTGCTGAAGGGGGATATCACCATCACAGGATCCAGGGCGTATATTACCATGGTTGTTGGGCAACATGGCCATTTCACCTAGTACATGTGAAAGTAATGAATCCTGGGACTAAAAGTAAAACTGCTGGAGGCTAGCAGCTTCCAGAATTAGCTCTAACCTTCCCTGTCCCTCTCCTTCTACTGCATTAACTCTCTGGTCTTCCTCTATTCATTTCATTCCCACCATTCCCCACCCCCGTCCCCGCCCATTATACTACTGTCCTTTAGAATAGTGTTTTAGACAGAGCACGTCTGTGGTGAACTTTTGGAAACCTCCTCAAACCCCTACATACTCCAATGCTAGGGCCCGTCAGAACTTGCACTTGGCTTTCTTTCTTGTATTCACCTCTGAAGAACTCCAAGCAACTGTGTCAAGACCTCAAGGGTCCAAGTTATTCCTTCTTATTACAACCAACCCATTGACTGCCTAGCATCCTCCAGCTTTATCAAAGTCCTCATGCTTATGTAAACTTCCTGGCCTACACACTGTCCTCTGACCTTGTCCCAGCACAACAAAAACCATCTCAAGACGCCTCATGAGGTATCATGGAAGTTGGGGAAGGCTGAAAGGGGACAGGACCTTAAACGCAAAGGTGCAGAAATGTAGACTATGATTAGAGAAGCATGGTGTCAGCAAGGAAGTATTAGGAAATGAAATCTCATGAAAAAAGCAAGAGAAATTACACATTGGTTGGAAGCAGATTTTAGGACAGGGAACAAGGAAAACACCCAGATTCAATGTCACAGCCATGCAGAGATGAAAAATCAAAAATAGGGCCCTTTGATGAAGCAAAAGTCAGTGGCATCTGAGAAACAAGACCACAAGTGCATTTGGAAACAGATTATCATCTCTGCTGCTCAGTTTCATTGTGAAAGTCTCCGTGGGTCTTCTGGCAAATAGAGTAGAAGCTAAGACTTACCAAGGGCCTGCTGGAAATCAGGAAAGGTGCAGGGAGGTGGGAGAATGCACAAGGAGACAGTGGGATTTTTGACAGAACGATGAATTGCATCCAAATAAATAAGATTTAAATAACAGAGTATGAAAAGACAAAGTCCTCATTTTCACCTGTCTCTGGATTTGCAAACATAGATATTTCCTTGAGAGAGGAAACCACGGTATTTATGATTGGTTCATATTTCACACCTTTATTCATACATATCCTGGGATGTGAAAGGTCTATTTCTTATTACATAGGAAATGCTAAATGCACTGGGGATTCACAGAAAAGCTCAAAGCTTTTCTAGGAGAAGTTAACGTAAGTAGTTAGTCACAGGAGTACAACCTAAAAAACAAAGCGTTCTTTCTGACTCTGCAGAAATTAAGTACTGACATGTGAAACCTGCTGAGAGTTTCATCTGTTTTTACTCTGAAAGCCTCATTCTTTTTGTCTAAGTACGTGCATACACACATCATGCTTTAAGCTGAAAGATGCTAGCCAACTCCTTCTGACATGCCTGGCACAAGGCAAAGAATGTAGCAGCGCCCCCTAGTGCTCACTCCCTGTAGTTACAGTCCACAAACACGCAAGTGGTTGGGAGACTTTAGTTTTTGTCCGGATATGGCCCAAACACCAAAATACCAAAAGCCTGGACCGATTGATGTTATAATTCCTAACCAAGCTTCCAGCAGTGGGAAGTTTTATTAAAAGGAAAAATTAGCACAGGTCAGAAATATGAACTTTCAGTCGAGAATTTAAAGACAACTTCCACTATTGCAATGAAGATCGGTGTAATGTCACTTACAAGTACAATAAGGCTACACTTGGAATACAAAACCACATGTGCCAATAACAAGGTAATATTAATACTCAACGTCCATCCTTACACGGCCTCCTCTATACCCATACAGAAATGCAGTCTCCCGTGTCAGGGGAAGGTAAGTTGGCTTTTGAAAATTGGGTTCCTCGTTCCAGGATAAGGGAAGCTGACTAATTTAATTCTTATTCTGCATAAGGTGATCAATTTAGCTCCTTTATATTGGATTTAAAGTATTAAAGGCAAATCAAGCTTTCCCCTTCTCATCACACAGCTGAAACATTTTATCTTTCAAGTGGCTTGTTTTTATTTTTAAAGTGAGGCATGAGGATAGATTATAAAATGCTGCTCTCACATTTCTCTTCTTCCTCTTCTTTCTTCTTATTGCAAGAGCATTAATCAGAGTGTCAAGCACAGGCCCAAAGACCCGGCTGTTTCAGCTACCAGTAAAAGAAAAGATGACTGCTTCTCATTGAAGGTAGCCCACAAATGATGATGATGACGACCAACAAATCCTCCACCAAGAGTGCTATGGAGAGTATCTCATGACAGACCAGTGACAGAGGCATTATTACCTACCCCATTTTACTCAGGACACTGACTCAGTTTACTCAAGAAACTGAGTCTAGGGCCACACAGCTCATGGGAGTAGTTGAGGTAAGATTCAAACCCAGGGAGTCAGACTCTGGAGATCGACCTCCAAATCACTCTGGGATAAGCTGTCGTCCCGATGCAGCAATGCCACAGGGAGTCTCCAGGTGGAAGTTAAACAGATGGGTCAGCACAGGGACTGGCATGTGACTGTGTTGTCAAGGCCCCACGATGGGAATGGGAATGTGTTTGAAAGGTTGTATATGGACCCTGACCTAGAAAATGGGTGCCATTTTGCATCCTGGTGCTTTGCCACTTTCTGCCACCTAGGAACCCGAGCTGTGATTCTTCCCCTAACACTGTGCTTGGAGGAGAGATTCTAGTGGACTGGTTACTGAAGGGGAGATCTCTGTGAAAATTTTGGGGCTGCTCCCCTCAGCCAGCATTTTTTCCAAAGCATAGAATCAGGTTAAAATGAGAATCCTAAACAGCAGTTATGACTAGAAATATGACAGCTGGACCCATGTTGAGAAGCCCGGAGCTCTAACTATAGAAAGGCTTGACAGCCTCTGGAAACATTTTCTGTGGATTGACCACTGAGCAGCCAGAGACAATGGTCCAGATCATTGAGAATATACTTATTTTTTTGGTAAGCCATGTCTGTGCTGGAGATTTAGAAAGAAATCAATGACAGTTCCTTTAGTAATGGAGAAAGTGAGAGCCAATTTCAGAGCTAATTTCAGAAAATACAGGCCCAGCTTCTTAGGTTATTTTTATAAAATTGCTTTATTAGTTTTACTTATTTTAATTTCTTAACTTTTTTTTATTACTCAGCGCATACGTGACTCATCATTACCAGTAAAATCATCAAAGATGTATAAAGGAAAGTGAGTCAGTCCCATCCATCCACAATCGCCTTTATTCCAAAGTAATATTAACATTCAGTGTCCATCCTTCCACTACCTGCTCTATGCCCACACCGACGTGCACACTCACATACAGCCATATGCAAGACCTCATCTTTTCAAAATGAAGTGTACTGCACATACCATCCTGCAACTTGGCTTTCTTGCTTATCACTGCATCATGGACACCTCTTTAAGTTGGCAGAGAGCAATAAAATATGTTTTTTAAAATAGCGGCCCTGTATTCCCTAGTATGGGTGTGACATAATTACTCTCTCCCTGATAGCAAAAGCGGACTTAGCTTTCAGTTTAGAACACTGGGAGACACTGAGGCAAATGAACTGAAACATGTATCTTCACCTCCCAATACTCCCTTTCCAGGGAGTCTCCGATGTCGGATGGCTAAGTCAAAGCAAACGTATATTGTAAATTTCATTTGATATTGCAGGATGACTTTCACAAATGGTGACAGTCGGATAGCCAGCCAGCAACGTGTAAGACTGCCCATTTCCTAACATTCCTACTAGTAATGGATACTTTTATTCTTTAAGTTTTGTCAGCGTGATGGATTTTAAAATATCTCGTTTTAAATTTAATTTGCATTTTTTCTAATGACTAGTAAATGAAGTTGAGCATGTGAATGTCTAGAGGAAATCTGGATTCCACTTCCATATCCTTTGCCCATTTTTCTATTGAGTTATATGTTCTTTTTTTAAAATTCAAGAAATTCTTTTAACATTAGGAGTATTACCCTTTTGTCTTTCATCTGTACTGCAACTCTTGCCCCAGTCTCTCATTTTTTTCTTTCCTTTTTTCTTTTTATAGTATCTTTTAGCATTTGGTTTAAAAAGTTACAGTTAATGTGTTTTTTCTTTTGGCTTCATGGTTTCCTGTCTTGCTTGGAAATTTTTTTCTAATATTTTTCTTATTTCATATTTTATATTTATACCATTAATTGATCTGGAATTCATTTGGTAATATGGACTGACATTTAGCTTTGTTTTCTCCTATACTGGATAGTCAATTATGTCAGCAATGCTATCCAATTTTATCTAGCTGAACCAAACTTTTCCCACTGAACTGCAATTCCATCTTTGTCAAAAGTAATTTCTCACATATGTTTGCATCTATTTCTGGACATTTACTACGTTGCACTAACGTCTCTGTCTGCACCAGTTCTACTCTTTGGGTTTTCAGTAGCTTTGTAGAAACATTTAATGTTCAGTAAGACAACTTTCCTCACACAGTTCTTCTCTCATAATTTTCTTGCCTCTTCTTACACCCTTTTTCCTTTATGGAAGCCTTGCAATCATGCTATCCAGTCCCTTCCTACAAACAAAACCAAACTCCAATTGACATTCTACTAGAAAATGAATTTGACTTAAACAATAATTTTAAAAAGATAAGTGCTTATAAAAATCTCCCACCGCAAAGGAACACATCACTTGTTAGTAACCTGCAATTTCTGTTTGGACAATTCTAAGAATTTTCTCACCCTCCTTGGAGTTTAGAAAGTTATCAGGAAGTGTCAAAATGTATGTCTTCTCTCACGACTCCATAAACCTCTTTAGTCTGGAGACAAAATGTTCAAAATGAGGAAGCTCAGGAAAATTCTTTTTTTCTATGATTACTTCTCCTCCTACACTCCTGTCCCCATTTTATTTTGATCCAGAACTTCTATTATTCCATGTTATGTCTCCTAAATATGTCCTCCAGTCTGCTATCTGTTTTCTCCCAACTTTAGTTTCCTTCACTTCATATTGGGACGTTTCTGCCCCTTGGTCTTCTGCATCACAAATTCAACTCCCTGCAATAACCATTCTCCTCATCAGGTTATTTGTTTTTGATTATAAACTCCACTTTAGTGTAGTTTAGTAGTGTCCTCATTACATCTTCCTGACGGTTCTCTGGTATTTCTTGGTAAGATCCTTTCCTATTTCTGCCATCAGTTCTACTTCACTGAGACCAGCTGTTCTTGTCTTTATTCCCTCCTGATGAGGGTTTTCTATCCCTTCAGCCCTCACACAACTTAGGTTTTTAAAGGCTCCTGAGCAATGACAAAGAGGCTAGGGTGGTAGACCAGTAGCTTCTTCTCCTACCATCTGCTAGTGAATTGGTTTGCAGATTGATAGCCTCTGGGAAGCAGGCAGAACAGCTATTCAACTCTCCACCCTCCCTGGGACAGGAAGCCATGTTTTCCATTAGCAACACTTGGGGCCACATCTGCCTTCCTCTGGGAGTCATCCCCGGAATTAACAAAATGAAGCAGGTCACATGGAGCAACTGGGTAGCAGAGGATCCTCCTTTAGGGGAGGAGATCCCTAAGCTTCCTAATTCACAAGATAGTTTCTAAGACTGGGTCTTTGCTTTTTCTTGGAAGAGGACAATCTTTTCACCTTAGGCTCTCCTGGGGCACCGGAAACAATCATGCCACTACCTGCTTAGTCCATGGAGATCTCAAGAGAACTGCACCCTCATAGGTGTCCTTCAGCCCCTCTTGAGGAGAGAGGCAAGGGCAGGCATTCAATTGTTTCCCCACATATCCCATTATTAGATTTGTGCTATTTGTCAGACACTTACAGAGAGAATCTGAATGATAATTCATGTAGGCTAAGCTGTTAACATTTTTCTACTTCCTAATTATTTAAACCTCAATACAATGGGACAGAAGATTGGATAGTAAGTACTGAATGTAAATAAATACAGGTATGTCATTTTATTTACAAAAAGAATATATTTTTGAGAAGCCTCCCAATAATCGATTCCATCAGGAAATAGATCAGGGATTCCAAGTAGCTCAGCGACTACCCCTGAGAGAATCCCATCCCTGACAGTGAATCACATCCTTGTCAACCACTAGAGGAGTCCAGGCCAACCTTCCTGCCCCGAGCTAGTCCTTCCAGAGAATACTTCAGCCTAATAGTTTCTGAAGTATGCGTTTTGGTTTTGGCTTTTGGTTAAGGGTAACATGAGGAGACTTGAGAGCTATGCATCCTTAGGGTTTTCAAGAAATATCATGTTTGATTACTCTTGATTCATAGTGCTTTAGCAATACCACATAAGAATTTCCACTAAATATAAAATCTTCTAACTAGGCATGAAACATTAGCAGTAGGCCAAACTAGCCTAAGTTTTTTTTTTTCTTAAAATCTTGACCTATTAGAAAAAGAACACCTAAAGTAAATATGGTAAAATGCTAAGATTTGTTAAATTTAGGGATGGGCACATTGATTTTTATAATGTCCCTTTATATCATTCTATGCATTTGACTCATTTTGTATTAAATTGAAAAGACTCTTAATAACAGATGGGATATTTTTCTGTAGACTCAGGTAAAAACCTGAGTTTTTATGCATTAAAATAAATAAATAAATAAAAATTAAAAAATGCATTTATAAGCCATTAATTTCCACTCAGCAAGTCTAGAATGTCCATTTGTGATTTGAGCAAATGGGAATATTTTTAGTATCCTCACTCTACTCCATCATTTCTTTTTTCTTTTCTTTCTTTCTTTCTTTTTTTTTTTTTTTGCTTATAACTCAACTTACCTTTCTTACTGAAGGATTAATGAAACAATCACTTAGGCGGCTTCCTTGTTCCATGTCTGAAGTGAAGGGGGTAAAGTAAGACTCTCCACCACAACAGGCCTCTCTAGGGGAACAAAGCTCTTTCCTTAAAATATCCAGGGTTCCTTATGAGAGTCCATTATTTCTCAATCGTCATGGTACCACCAGAAACTGGTGATATAAGTGTTCAGACTGTGTACATAAAGGTGACACATTCTTGACTTTTCCTTCCTGTGTCACACTGTACTCGGTTTTCTTTGTCCAAATGTTGAGAATTACACAACCATGTAGGAAAAATACATACATGTAACATATTCTTAACTAATCTATTTATCAATGAGAAAGAGGGAGATATTGAAAGAGACAGAAAAACAGAAGGGGAGAGGGAGAGGGAGGGAGGGAGAGGGAGAGAGGGAGAGAGAGAGAGAGAGAGAATATGTCACTTTATAGTGACAAGACACCCAGACCAAAGCAGGGTTATGAGGCCCCCTAATGGGCGATGTTTTTACTGCAACTCAGGAACTTAGAGGAAAGAGTCCAAGTCTTGCCAGGGCTCCCAAATTTTCTGCTTGTGATGTTTATATCCTACTGCTTTACCTTTTTTTTCCCCCGCTCTCCTTTTCTTTGATTGAAGAGCTTAGTTGTCACTAAGTCTTTTTTATACTAAAGGTCAATACTGTCAGTTAATCAGGTCATTACTTCATGTTCAGACTTAGCAATTTTACATAAGATAGAACAGTATTTTGGAAACTGCCCTGAGGCACCTTGGCCTCTTCGCCTTACTGCAGTAGCCTGGAGTAGCAAATGTGGGTAGCTGAGCTTTTTATAGACTATGTAATCCAGGCCCAGGGTCTCTGACTGCCTGATGCTGCCTTTGGAAAGAAGTGGGATAAAATGCCAGCTGGCACCCTCCCCACTGTACCATGAGAGCTTTCGCGTTGCACTGCCATTAGACAGCTGTGTTAAGTGCTCGGATTTGCTACTTTTGAAAATACTGAAATTATGGCATCTTGAGATTTTTTAAAGTTGCATCCCTCAAAGTTTATAGTCAATTAAAATAAAGCTTAAATAAGGGAGATTCTTACTTGTGGCCAACATGCACTTAGCCTCTGTACAAATGAGAAAACTTTGAAATGATCCACTTACTGTGCAAAAATAAGCCTTGGATTATATCCCCTAGTCCACACAAGAGGAAAATAATGATCTAGTCTGACAGGTCAAGCCGCTCTTCTGCACCAACACTCCATCCCCTTCTGGACCTTCCCAAACCACCAAGTCAAAACCCTCACACTCATTCTATTTTCATTAGAGCACTTCCCACCAAACACATACTAGGTGTTTATTTCCCTTACTTGTCCCTTCTGTCAAGGTCAACTCCATGAGTGAGGGAGCTCAGAGCACTGCTGTGTCCAAAACACCCTTGCTTGATATACTTACTTGTGCAACAACGGAACTAAATACTGTTGGGGACAAAAATGGATGGATAAAAGACATTTTGTTCCCCTTTCTTCAAAACTTAAGTCAATATGAGCATATTATATCCTGCTTCTCATTAGGGTATCTTAATGCATTTTATAAATGTCATAAATGGATAACCACTTTAGCTATGGGTGCTATAGTTGTTCTTATGGGTTACTATTAATATTACAACATGGGATGATTGATGTATTTTGTTATTCATGAGGAAAATCCAGTGCATCTCATGATTCCAACACTCCCTGTTTTTATGCTTGTTAATACAGCTGTTTTTAACTTGGATTATTATGTATCTCTTTGAGATCATGATTAACTCTGATTAAATCTATGGGATCCCATACCCCGAAAAATACAGACATGCTTAAACTCTCTGGAAAAGCTGTGCATTTGTGAATCCTTCTAAGCTTAACCCCATCGTAGGTAAGAAGTTTCTATTATTGAGCTTTAGAAAGAGCTATGTACATATCGTCTTGCAGAATTATCAATTAGGAAGTCTCTGGTCCACAACTAAACATTTGTTACACTAGACCTCCTGAATTACTTATTCTTTTACTAGGGGTATTTACTTTAATTTTGATGTGGTTGATAGTGGTGTGAGAATGTGTGTGTGTGTGTGTGTGTGTGTGTGTGTGTGTTCCTACTAGGACTGACATATTAATAGAAAAGTAATGGGAAACCTTGGTTGGCATGTCAATTATGTCATCTTGCCACAGTCAAAATGCAGGCAAGTCATTTAATTTCTCTCTGATTTGTTTTCCTTACTTTTAAAAAGAGGAAAATAATGTGTGTGTGTGTGTGTGTGTGTGTGTGTGTGTGTGAAATTTAGAGGACTATCACAGAAATTATATAAGAAGACACACATAAAATCTCCTCCGTGTAGCATACCTGGCATAAGTTAGTGCCCAAGAAATGTTAACTATCAGTATCTCGTTTAGATACCAATTTTCCTTTAGCTGATGGTCTCTTCTCTCTCTATTTGGATATCCTAAGACCAGCCTGCCAGATGGACATATTTTAAAAATCACTTTGAGTTTCCATCTAGCAATAGACATTGGCCTTTGAGTGTTCTCTTTTCGTGACTGTTTTTCTAAAAATGGAACTAATTCAGAATTTACTGTGGTTCACACAGAATGAAAGATTAAATCACTGTTGGATTACATGCAGAAATTAACCCAATTATTTTTCAAAATGGCAATATATTTGCTGTATAACATCAGTATCATCAAGCAAGAGTAGAAATTACATTACTCTAAATATACACCAGATGGCTCTAGGGTGACATGGTTATTAAAAAAATAGAAGTCTTGATTGTTTACAGTTTCCCCAAGGGCAAAATCTGTGTCTCATCTGTGTCTGCAACTTAACCACAGCAGCCAACTGAGGGACACAGAATTGAAGTGTATTTTAATTTACATTAAAGGTAAAAATGTGCCGTTCTTTAAAGAACAAAATTGTCTGCTAATTTGTCCACAAAGATTTGAAGATTTCAATGGAGACAAAACGAATGCCGACACTTGCGTTTTTAAGGAGGGCAGTAAACAACGTCAAAGGATAAGGAAGAAATGAAATCCTTCTTGCAGGTCCTCAGCTTAAAGTTTAAAAACTCAGAGGGGCAAGTCATTGTGCTACTCCAACTATGGTCTGAGTAAGAACTCCAGACCAGAGTCTTTGCTCTCTCTCTCTCTCTTTTAAAGATTTTATTTATTTATTTGACAGAGAGAGAGAAAGAGCAAAAGCAAGGGGAATGGCAGGCAGAGGGAGAAGCAGGCTCTCCGCTGAACAGGGAGCCCCATGTGGGGCTCGATCCTGGGACCCTGAGATCATGACCTGAGCCCAAGGCAGACACTTAATTGAATGAGCCACCCAGGTGCCCCATATTCTTTGCTCTTTAATCTCATTTCTTAATGAAAAAAATAAAAAATAAATAATAATTTTTTAAAGAAAGGCTGTGCTCTGATCTGTACCTGGCACTCTTCCAGGTCCTAGGGACTCAACAAAGAACAAAAAAGACATGTCTATCCTCATGGAGGCTACATTGTCTGCTCCCCTGTAAGGGAGGTGGTAGAAGGCAGAGAGTGATATTTGTGAGCAGAAATGAAGGATTTGTTTTCAAGTTCCCTTAATGAGATTCTACTCTTATAGTCATGTATAAACATGTATCTGCAACAAAAGAAGTGACTTAAGCACAGGTATAAATCCTTCCTTTTATTTATTTATTTTTTCTTTAGGCAAGAGCTACACCCAACATGGGGCTTAGGCTCATAACCTCAAGGTCAAGAGTCACATGTTCTATTGACTAAGCCAGGCAGGCAACGGAATAAGTCCTTCTTTTAAAATTGAACCAACCTGGGATTCCTGGGTAGTTCCGTTGGTTAAGTGTCTGCCTTCTGCTCAGGTCATGATCCCAGGACTCTGGGATCAAGTCCCTTATTGGGCTCCTTGCTCGGTGGGGAGCCTGCTTCTGCCTCTGTCTGCTGCTCCCCCTGCTTCTGCTCTCTCTCTCTAATAAATAAAATCTTTTGAAAATAAAATAAAATTCAACCAGCTTGCCAACTATTTGACCAAGTATCCTTGTAAATATCCTTTGTTTTAAGTTCCCACAAACCCTTCAAATAATCACCTACTGGATTAACCTATCAGGAAAAGTTAGATACTCATTTGGAATCAGGGCTTGGGGTTGATTTTGTTTCTTGGCTCCCAAAATTTGAATGAACTGCTTATATGGTCACTATACTAATTCTGGAACAAACTATTATTTAGATCTTAAGCCTGAGCCTGTAAGGCCCCACTCACTTCTCCCACTCTGATTTCCTAACCGACCCATTTTTCTGTTTTTGTTTTTTTTTTAAGATTTTATTTATTTATTTGAGGGAGAAAGAGTGAGAGAGAGCATGAGAGGAGGGAGGGTGAGAGGGAGAAGCAGAATCACCTCTGAGCAGGGAGCCCGATGCGGGACTCAATCCCGGGACCCTGGGATCATGACCTGGGCCAAAGGTAGTCGCTTAACCCACTGCACCCTGACCCATTTTTTCTCATCCCCACAATTCCCAGCTTCAGAGTTCTGAACTCCAGCTTCTGTATGAACCTAGAGTACCTTTGCTTGGGTGATCTCCTAGACCAGCA
This sequence comes from Mellivora capensis, assembly GCA_004024625.1. Lineage (NCBI taxonomy): Eukaryota > Metazoa > Chordata > Mammalia > Carnivora > Mustelidae > Mellivora > Mellivora capensis. The sequence goes on from PISX010019958.1 coordinate 29,033, forward strand.
ATGCTAAGTAAGGTAGGAATAAGCCATATGGGGCTATGGAGCACGTGATATATGACTGGCCCAAATGAAGACATGCTCTGAGTATAAAATCCACACTAGGTTTCTAAGATTTACTATGTTAAAACGAATATAATACCTCGTAATACTTTTGTATATTAATGTCAAAGTGACATTTTTAATATACTAGGTTAAGTAGCATCTATTAAAATTAATTTCACCTCTTTTTACTTTCTAAAACCACACCAACTAGAAAATTTAAATTACATATACGGCTTGCCCTGTATTTCCATTGCACAGTACTATGCTAGACTCCCTTAATGATGTTTTGGATTTCCGCTTTCCATATAGTTTAAGGCCATTGGTTTCCCTGTTAGGAACTCCCTGATTCAAGTCCTGCCTCAGCTTTTTGCCCCTACCTTGATGGTCAGGCTTTTTGCCAGATATAAACTCTATTTCAGAACTTTTTTTTTTAAAAGATTTATTTATTTATTTATTTATTTGACAGAGAGAGAGAGAGAGATCACAAGTAGGCAGAGAGGCAGGCAGAGAGCTAGGGGGAAGCAGGCTCCCTGCTGAGCAGAGAGCCCGATGCGGGGCTCGATCTCAGAACCCTGAGATCATGACCTGAGCTGAAGGCAGAGGCTTTAACCCACTGAGCCACCCAGGCGCCTCTATTTCAGAACTTCTAAATGAGATGCCAATAAAAGGCAAGGACAGCACTGCTTTATAATAGTTATGGCAACTTGATCCAATTCCATTATGCAGCAAACTATTCGAGACAATGCAGACTGCAAGGAGGCAAGCGAGGTACAGGTGCGTTGAGCTCCTGGCAATGAGCTGTCAGTCCAGTGAAGGGGAAGGGCAGGTGAGTGTAGCCATGAGGCGGAAGGGAGGGTATGACTCAGTAGGAAGGAGCAGACGAGTTCCCTTGGGTGCCTCGGTTCTCACACAACACCCCAATTCATCACTACTGCTTGTCTGTATCAGAAAGTTATAAAGCACCACAGGGATTTAGAAATGAGAGAAAATCCAGATAGGTGGAGAAATCAGCAAAAGTCTCAAGGAAAAAAAAATGATAGATGAGTTCATGCTTGCAGGCTAAGGCAGAAGGGCGAAGGATCCTATATTCTGAGTAAAGCAAAGGAGGCAAGGAGGGGAAGGATGAGTAATTGAGTTTGGCTGCAGCAAAGGGGCCAAAAAGCTGGAGGGGGTAGACAGAAGTTGGAGCAGAAAATGGGAGAACACTGGATTGTGGGCCACAGAGTTTTTACTTAATGTGGTAGACAGTCGCAGGCCATCACAGCTATATGGTTCAGGAAGAATAATCATAATGGTGCATGGTTGCAGTGAAAAGAAGCAGATGCCAGAAGTGAAAAGACCAATTAGAAAACTCTTGGAATTGTCTATGCCAGAGAGACTGTCATTCTCCCTTCTATACTCCTGGCAAATTATCGCCAGCTGCCCGGGGCATTGTTTCCCAAAAGCAATCTCTGAATTCTTAACACTGTTTTTGCAGGAAGCTATCCACTGGCACATGGAAGAAAATTTATTTTCTATTTTTTATTCAGCCAAAGTTTTAGGACCCTTAATCAGGATGGCATCAACATGGGCAGAGAGAAAAAATGTCAAATCATCTCAGAGGTTGAATGCCTACATCTGGCATCTCATTGGAGAGGGAATATGACTGCATGAGGCACCCATGCTTGCTTGACTAGGGCAGTACTGATGCTACTGAGAAGCTCAGCAAGACTGTGGTCTTCCTTCAGAAAACGGCGAGTTTCACCGCAGGCATGCTACGTATGAGCCCGTGGCAGAGAATCTGGGGAGAAAAATCCCAGGAAGGCTTGGATACTGGGCCTATGGATAGAGGATGGGTCAGAAGGTCTTGATGGGAAATTCTACCCAGAAGTCAGAGTTGAAGATATGGGTTTGGAGGATGATGTGGAAAGGTACGAGGAGAGAATTCTAGAGCATGCTTATATTGGTGTGGTGAGATGAAGGAGAGGGCATAGCATACCTATGGCCACAGAGGCCCAGTGAGAGCAAATGCAGTACCACAGACACTGAAGGGGGAGAGAATTTTAGGAAGGCCTGTGTTTTGCTTCTGAGTGGTCAGAGCTGATAAAAAAGGTAATCAAATTTGTTAGTTGCAGGATCCCTAGTAATCTTTGAGAGGGTCCTCAAAGTTAGAGATGGTGGGGTTGGAAGCCAGTCTGCAAGGAAATGAGCTGATCATTAAGAACACAGAAGCATTCTGCATAGGCAAGAACAGCAGAAAAAAGGGAATTAAATTTCTAATGAATTGCAAGAGAGAAGGAATGCATTTTGATTAATTCAGGCAAGAGAAGACTTGAAATGGGTATATTAATAGGGTAAGAAGAAAACTTTGCCACGAAAAAAAGCAAATTACTATAACTTGGAAAAGATACCACTGATGAAGTGAAACAGGAAGCTTAAGAACATGTGACTGAGGGCACAGGTGGGATGAAGTTAGGAGAGGCCAGAAGACTGCACTCGTGAACCAGGAGTAAAGAAAGGGAGGGTGAATAAAAACAGAGTTATTTATCAACTCAGGGAAGGTGAGTAAGTAACTTACCACCAGTCCCTGCATCAGTTAGGGAGCCGAGATTCTAGCCCAGACCTGCCTGGCTTCAAAGCCCAGGGTCATGGCCATTACCCTCAATCCTTAGGGGTTTAAAGCACATCCTCTGTCACAGAGCCTGACAGACAGAAAGGGTTTAATGTTTGCTGGATTCATAAATAGGTTAGCGACCAAATTATTGTGTCAGTTACTAGATAGGGTGCAATCCTTTAGATGTAGACGTCATAAGAAAATGGGCGACATGTTTATTGGTCACTAGAAATACCATTCTATTTCTCACTCTAGCAATCTAAAATGCTGGCCTTTCAGTCTAGCTCAAGGCTCCAGTCTGATTCAGACTATCGGGTGGGAACATACATCCAGTGGTCAGCCAGCACGCCAGAACACAGCCCGGCTGAAGAGAGTTTCTGGCATGTGCGACATAGGCTTTCAAGGGTGTGTTGGGGATGGGGAGAGTCATACTAGTGTATTGAGTTAAAGAATGCCTGTGGTATGAATTATGGTCTATTAACATGAAATAGTAACTTAGAAAAAAGACTCAGTATTCATTCACCACATCCGTGGTCTATCCCTCACCACTCTATTGACTTTGCCACCTTATTTTAATATCAGTAACTATCCACGTTTTCATGCCAATGCCACTGTTATAGAGCACACACAGCAAGGAGTGGTGAAAATAAAAATTTATGACTTAAAAAGTTTTTTCAGTGCTGCTTAATTAAAACAATAGAATAAAGGCTTCTCTTCAGTTCTCCCATTTTCTATTTATAAAAATATTGGGACAAAACATTCATCTCTTAGCAAAAATAGTAACATTCATCAGTGATAAAAACGTTACTTAGTACGTACCTTGTCAAGTCTAAGGAAGAGAAATTATCTGCCACATTTTTACAAGTAAACACAATTTATATGGAGCCTATTCTGTTTCTCTATAATCCATTCTGAATTTGGTATCTTGATGTCTTTATCTCTTTTAATCTATTTCTCTTCTTTTTTTAAGGTTTATTTTGAAGAGAGAGAGAGAGAAATAGTGCAAGTGGGGGGAAGGGCAAAGGGAGAGGGAGAGAGAGAATCTCAAGCCGACTCTCCACTGAGCACAGAGCCAGATGAGGGGCTCCATCCCAGGACCCTGAGATAGTGACCTGAGCTGAAATTAAGAGGCAGCACCCTCTTGATCTAGTTCTTTTCTGTTCTACTTGGCAATCCCACTCTCCCTTTGTACAAGAAAGTGAGTTGGAAAAAAAACTTACCAACAGTTAACACCTAAATTTGTTTAATAATGCCCACTAGTATGGTTTCATTTTTAATGTATGCTAAAAAGAGACAATTCTGGCCATGATTCTCTAATATAAATAACTCCTATACCTAAGTTGAGGAGATAAGAAAGTGAGGCCATATCCAGTCCTCTTAAAATCTATAGGGATCACTTAATAAAGTAAAATAAAATAAAATCTACAGGGATCACCACTTACTCCATTAGGGCTGAAGGCAGCCTTAACCAACTTTATTTTAACTGCTTGGCCCTTCTAGAGAACAGAACTTGCCTATTTTTTTAAAAGATTTTATTTATTTATCTATTTGAAAGAGACAGAGCATGAAACAGGGGAAAGGGAGGAGGCAGGGGGAGAAGCAGACTCCCTGCTAAGCAGGGAGCCCACCACGGGGCTCCATCCCAGGTCCCTGGGATCATGACCTGAGTCAAAGGCAAACGCTTAACCGACTGAACCACCACGGCATCCTGAGAACATATTCATCTATTAAAAAATTCCAACATTATTAACAATGTATTACCAATGTTCTAAATTCAACAAGAATATTTTTCTGTATTTCCTTTATGTTGGATTATTAAGGTTTGATCCTATCTGAAGTTACCTTTATCGAGAATCAAAGTGAATTGTGTTAAAGTTTCAGTCAATTAAGACCCCCCCCCCAAAATATTCCTTAATTACTTCATACTATTTGAATAGCTCAGAAACTCAAGCAAGTCATTAGGAACCAATATTTATATACCGCATGTATCTGTAACAAATATTCTCCATCACTCAAGGGAATTACAACCTTTTCCCAAATACTGGCTTCTTGCTGGAAACTTTTAGTCCTTGCAATTTCAAGATAATTTTTAAGGTTTCTCCTCAATAGAGAGTTAACTCATTGTTTTTCTTTTACTCCTCTCTTCTTTGTATAATATGAGAGAAGGGATGAGAAAGAATAATCCCTTTTTTTTGGTACCTGTTACAAGTCAAGCACTGTGCTAATATCATCTAACATTCTTGGTAATCCCACCCCACCCCCAATTTACCGGTAAAGAAACACACTCAGAGAGATTGATTAACAGCTAGAGAGCAGAGGCAAGATTTGTACCCAAATTTGTACCCAAGATTTGGCCCCAAAGCCCAGTTCATTCCACTATACTGGGCTGCCCAAAGGGGTTTGGTTCAAACTAAGCATGTCCTCCTCCCTGAGTTATCAATGAGTCACTCCCTCACTGGAAACCATAGAAATGGAATCACTGTAAGTGTAATGACAGAGAACTAGTTCTTTTTTTTCTCTATTGAAATTTACCCCATTTAAAAATTTTATGTGGGAATCTTGAACATCTCAGAGAATTTCCACACAATCATAAGAATTATTCATTTAAGAGCTCTTAAAAAAAGCTGTGTGGCAATTATTTCCGTAGTGGGCTAAAGTCAGTGTCTCCTAGAACTCTGAATCTAAATCAGAATTGTAGGAAAAAAAGGGGGGCTTTCTTCAGAGAAATCCTTCCTCAGAGAAGGTGCCTGAAGTTCCTTTTTTGGTCTCTAGAGGGCGATAAAGCGTGAGCAATGGCTGAATCCCAGAATTCTGTCTATTTCCCAGGTACATTCTGGTGTGCCTGGCTCGTGGCCTGGTACAGGAAAGGTTCAAAGAATGAATGAAAAAAAAATCATAACTTTTAGTAGAACAATTACATTAATCTTGCATTGCTTTAGCCAAAAGATACATCGAATTCAAAGTTTAAAATAAAAATTTGACAAAGGGAGAAACTGTTATCATTAAGTATTCATGCTCTATGTAAAACAGAACACTTTATCTGGGCTACAAAATCTTTTCAAATGCAGCAGAGTACAACAAAAAAAAAAGATTCAGTTGATTACTTAAGTTTCTCTTAATACCCTCATTTCACTTACATGACACAGAAGTAAATCAAATATATGTATCTTAGAGGCACTCTGTATTAGGTTTCTGTACAAAAGGATATTTTAGTTTTACAAGATTTGTATGGTGATTATCCTCTATATTGATGCAAATGGATCTAAAAGGGCCAACGTAGGGTAAAGCGATCTTTTCTGTACACAGTGCCTTAAATACCACTGGCACGTTGTCACTCCTGAGCTAGTAAGCAGATATGCCAAGGCAGATCACTCCGCTTGGGTACGTGGTACAGGGCAGAGAGTACTAGTTCCAGGGATGGAATGCCTGGGTGGCCCATCTCCCACACTGAAGGGATCACAGTCTGACATGGAGGGAATACCTTCTGACACATGACCACCTTTTTGGAAGTCTGAGGGGTATAAAATTAAAGACTGACCATTTCAGGGGTGCCTGCGTGGCTTAGATGGTTAAGCGGCTGCCTTCCACTCAGGTCATGATCCCAGGGTCCTAGGATCGAACCCCACATGGGGTTCCTGCTCAGTGGGGAGTCTGCTTCTCCCTCTCCCAGCTCTCCCAGCTGCTTCCTCTGCTTGTGCTCTCTGGCTCTCTATCTCTGTCAGATAAATAAATAAAATCTAAAAAAAAAAAAAAAAAGATTGACCTTCTCAGAGAATCGCCACACAATCATTAAGAATTACTCATGCAAAAAAAAAAAAAAAAAAGAATTACTCATGCAAGATTTCTTAAAGAAAGCCATGTGGTAGTTATTCTAGTGGGGGGCTAGAGTCAATGTTAGTCAACATCTAGTCCAAGATATTTGTTCATTATCTGGGTCTGCTTTCACTTGGAGACCTAAAAATCTGACTAAATATGTAGTAGAATGTTTGAAAATTTGTAGGACAAGAGTTAGCCTCTGGAAGAAAGATTATCTGTGTAAAGATTTTGTCCCTCAGATTGGAGTACATATGAAAATTTTAACAACAATGCTATTGATTCTGTAATTGGAGATGCACATAAATATGAAATTTTTATAACCATATCCTTTATGATTCTTTAAGATTAAAGATGTATTACATTATGGGAAACTGAATAGCCCTGTAATGTCAAGAATACCAATGGCTTCTATTGCATTTTGCATTTTCCAAAAGAATATATATGAATGATAGGTATATTTTTTTCTTCCGAGTCTCCTGAAAATATATCAAAGCTTTAATTGAATTTCTGTGCTTCTGAAATAAATTAACTTGATAGATCTAATCTTGGCTGTATGAATACATATTGAATTTAGGAGACAGACTTGTAGCTTCTTATCTCTTTTAGCAACCTAAAAATAACAACTGGATGGAATTTCTCCCCGACTTTGATGAAAAGTGCAAACACGCATTTTCCATCATTATCACGGGAAGAGGAAGTAGATCTCAGTCCTGCTAAGGATGAAACAGCATTTGATGTGAACAGTACAAGCCTTTTCACTGAGAGATATTCAACCTGGGCCTGGAATCTGACACAGTATGGATGTAGCTAGACACAAGAGTGTGTCAGTGGCACAAACAAAACACCGCTGATCAATGCGGAGTTAGGATGTTGATTACTTGGAGGATAAATAGAAAGGCAGCAATCCCTGTAAGGGCTTCAAAAAAATCATTTCCGTTAAAATCTGAAGAGATCAAAGTTAAAATGACGTTGGACCAGGGGCGCCTGGGTGGCTCAGGGGTTAACCCTCTGCCTTTGGCTCAGGTCATGATCTTGGGGTCCTGGGATCGAGCCTTGCTCTCTGCTCAGCAGGGAGCCTGTTCCCACCCCCCCGCCTGCCTCTCTGCCTACTTGTGATTTCTCTCTGTCAAATAAATAAAATCTTAAAAAAAAAGCTGGACTTCTTTTCCAATAGTTGAAACATGGCAATAGTACCATCCCACCCACAAATATACTTCTTCCTCAGTTGTTGTGATCATCCACAATAAATGCTAACAGCAAGGGGAACAGAGACCTAAAAGCCAGAGATAGAGAAATTCCCAGGAGGAGGATGACAAAGTCTTCAGTGCCCTCAGCTTAGCCTTTCTACTCTGTCGTGAGCTCTGCAGAGATGAAGCAGAAGGCAGAATCTGGGGTCAGCTCCACCCTAGAAAGGCGAGCATAGAACCATGTCTATG